>RJWH01001039.1:162835-462535 GCA_004363575.1 Solenodon paradoxus
AGGGAGGGAGGGAGGGAGAGGGAGACCACTCTGCTCTTTGCAATGAGCGGTCAGGGCAGATGTGAGTTCAAATCCTCCTTTCATCAAGTTCTCGTGCTAGCCACATGACCCTACTCTAAGCTTTGGTTCTTGGTCGGTAAACCTGGGATAAGGCGTCTAACTTGTGGGGTTGGCACACAGATGTCAGAAGTCAAGACAGGCTTATTCTTCACATAAGTGCCCAATGAATGTTCTTTACTACGTAATGGTAGGGTTTTAAGGAAGACTTGCCAAATAAAATCATCTTGACTCAGTCCATATTACATTAAAATGCACATAACATTTTAATGAATGGAAACACATGCACTGATTAACTGCTTTCTGAGCAAGGAAAGGGAGATGGGGACAATGCCGTGTCAGGCCTGGGCTTGGGAGCTGGCACTTTTGTACTAAGTCACTTAGCATCTCTACGGCTTTTTGCTCTTCTGTCAAAAGTCAAACTCACGCCTGCATCCCTGCGTCACAATGACCTCACAGGATGGCGAAGCTCAGATGAGGCAGTGGCCGCAAAACCGTGCCGGAGAGAGCCTCTGAGCAAGACCGGCGATGAGGAGTCAGACACACGAATGAGTAAGGCGCCCAGCAGGTAGAAAGCCTGCCACCCAAGGGCCGACCCAGGTGGATGCTGCAAGCAGTGAGGCTCCAGGCAGACTCGTGGGGAGCCGCAGGGAACAGCCCAACCCCTCCAGGGAGGGTGGTGTGGAGAGATGCCCACAGAGACCCAGAGGCAGGATGCGGACTTGGGACAGGCTGGTGAGGTGTGCAGGAAGATGGGTGGGGGTGGTTTGGGAGCAGTGCTCCGGAAAGTGGGAGCCACACGAAAAAAACCCAGAGGAAGGACTCACAGCTGCATGAGTGAAAGTGGTTCCTCTCATCCTTTCAAAGTCTTTCTCTAACCCTACAGAGCAGAACAAGGAGAGAGGACAGGGACACATGTGTCCACACAGGGCAGGCGGCCAGCTCTCAATTCAAGTCCCAGCACCTGAGCTCTTAAAGGCACATACGCCAAAAGATGACTTCATGTTTTGGAAGGACTTCAACTGGCAAATGATAAGGCTAGGATTTGTTTTACAAATAAACTTACTCAGTGCAATGCAACTATGATTTGGTCCTCATTAAAGTCAGATACAATTTTCAAGGACACACCTACTATCAAATAAATAAATAAATAAATAAAAGCATGGGCGGCCACAATGGAAAAGGCTATCTAAAAGCAGATCCGATTTAAACCATAATTTTGACCAAGGCCAAAGTTCTTTGTGACTTACTTCTTTGCCGTGATTATAGGCATGCCTGTCTTCATATCTGCAACAACAAAGAAATCCTATGAGTTCAGACAAACTTTACTGGCATGGAAAAACCTGAAAATCTACAAAAGAGAATCTCCAGATGCAGAAGACTGCACTGGTCACTGGGTCCTGCCCAGTCGCAGGCATGTGCTCGGCATGTGGCTGCTCCCCGCACCACAGAACGGTGGGCCTGCTGACCGGATGAGACCTCAGCTCCTTCTCACCTCAACGGTCCAGCTAATGGTGATGGGATATTCAAGGAACCTCTGCACCCACTTCTGAATGCTCATGCCCACAACGTTTGGATGAAAATATGAAGAATTCCCACTTTGCCTCCTTTCTCCTGAGCTGTGCAGAACCTGTTCAGTGAAAGCTTCTCACAGGAGCCTATAGAAAAGGCTGGAAAAGTAAATTTCCTACAGTGTTGCTTTGGGGTGTGGGTTTGGGAGTTCCAGTCCTGTCCCAGCTCTAGGCATTTGGTGGGAAGAGTCTCTTCCCCCTAAGGGGTTTACTGGGTGACTAATGGTCTCAATTTTCATCCTGGTCCTCCTTGATCCTGCTTTGAGCACATCACTTCCAGTGGTGGCAGCTCTATGACCCACTTGCTATGTATACAGGCCTGGATTTTGTTGTGTTTGTGTTTTGTTTTTTTTAAGAATTACTTTTTAAAATTTGACTTTGTTTTATAATCATGTAAGATTCCAAATTCAAATCTGTAAAGTCTCACCTCTTCCCACCCTGGTCCATCCCTCCCCCAGAGGCATTTAACATTTTTTTTTTTATGGTTTATCATTCCCTGTATTCTACCCTTAGAGGAACCCTAGCACACCACGCCAACTTCCTTTTACTTGCTTTCTCACTTAAAAATATGTCCTAGTGATCTCTTAGTCCTATCTCAGCTCTACAATACTTTGTTATATGAATGCACAATAGTTTATTCAACCAGACCCCTCCTAGGGCACTTGGCTTGTCTCCAGTCTTTTAATATTACAACTGGTTGCAATGAGTAGCCTTGTGCTATTTCTTTCCATTTTTTCAGCCATTGTATCTTTAAAATAAATCCCTAGAAGTGGGATTCTGGGTTAAAAGCAGATATATATACTGAGGATAACGGATATTCACAGGCAAAATAATGATGTTGCACCCTTCCTTCATACTCCATAGAAAAATTAATCCAAAATGGATCAAAGAACTAATTTAAGAGCTAAAACGATAAAACTTAGGAGAAAATCTACAAGAGCTTGATTTGGCAATGGTTTCCTACATAAGAGGCCAAAAGTGGAGGTTACGAAGGAAAATATAAACTGAACTTCATTAAAGTTAGCACTTTTACCACTTTACACCCACTATCTTAAAAAACAAAACCAGAAAATTACAAGCATCGTCGTCTGTGGAGTAACTGGAATTCTTGTGCTTTGCTGGTGGGACTGCAAAATGGAGCAGGTGCCATGGAAAACAATTTGGTGGTGCCTCAAAAAATTAAAATACAGTTATGTGCCACTTAACAATAAGGACATATTCTGAGAAATGCATGGTTAGGGGATTTCATCACTGTGTGACTGTCATACACCATCATACATAGACCTAGATGGTATAGCCTCCCTCATGCCTAAGCTTCATGATATTGGGACCACCATCACACTTGAGGTTTGTCATTGAAGTGTTGTCAAGCAAGGCATGGCTATAGAATTACCTGTGATGCAGCAAGTCCACTCCTTGACATACCCAAGAGAATAAAAAACATGTTTCATACAAAAGCCTGTGTATGAATGCTCACAGCAGTAGCACTACGCATGAAAGACGGAGTGGAAACGACCCCCATATCTACCATGCAGCCATTGGATCTAAATAGCATAGTATATCCATACAATGGAATATTTTTCAGTCCTGCAAAAGGAGTAACATGGCATGAATGAACCTTGAACATGTTATGCTAAGTGAAAGACACACACAAGACCTCAGAATGCATGAGTCCATTTACGTAATACCTAGAATGGACAGATTCATAGACACGGAAAGCATATAGAGGTTACCAGGAATTGGGAGAGAGGAGGCTGTCAAAAACTGACAATGTATTCATAATTTTGCTAGACATTGCTGAGTTCCCGCTGGAATGCCTGAACTGCTTGCATTCTGACCAGCAATACATGGGAGTGTTAGCAGGGTCTCACCAGTCAAGCAAACTGTCACACTTTTGGATTTTGTGCTAATCTGGTTGCTAAACTGGTATCTCAGTGCATAATTTGCAAATTTTTTTTTTTTTAATACAATGTCTCCAAAAGTCCTTTATTTTTTTTTTAAAGGAAGCAGGCAGGAATGAAAGTGAGTAGGCAGGCAGGCAGGCAGGGAGTGAGCGGAAGGCAGAAGATGCATTTATTTACTCGTTTAGTTCGTTGTTCATTTTTGGTTGCCCCCTCCCCACTCTTCCCACCCTGGCTCTGTGTTGGGAACCTGGGTCTTTGGGCTTTATTTATGGGTATTGTGCCTGAGCCACTAGGCACATCCGAAAGTCCTTTCTAATTAAGCATTTGTTTGTCACTTTTCCCTCTAGTCCTGGGTCCTGAGCATGGATCCTTGGTATTTACATGGTCTGCCCTTAGCTGCTTCAGATGCCTGAGCCACAAGGGTGAGCCCTGTAATTCAGCTTTAATCTGCTGGTATTGGCTAAATAATTATCCTGAGACTTCCTTAGTGAAACACACAAAGACGAAGATCTGTAAATTAAAGAAGACCAGGAAGTGAGAACTATACACATTAGTTAAGTTTTAACAAATACATCAACGTCATAGTTATTGTAGTGACTTCTAATCCTAGGGAAAAAATAAACAACTCACTTTTCAAAGTACAGGTGAGCAGGTACTCACTGGGTACCGTCCATGTACATACTACTTCGCTAGACAATGCTTAACAACAGAGAAGCTAAATGATGCTTTTAGTAAATCCAGAAATAAGATAAAACCCATTTGCACCGATTATAAGAATGCTTTCACCTTGATGAAAATTATTTTAGTTGCTATTTTGGGATCAAAAATGAAAGATAATTTACCAAAAGAAAGTCATGTTTACCTTTCCACTTAGCCACCAGCTTAGGATCTGAAATTGTGAAGTTTGGACGGCTTCTAGACAGGATACCTTTTCCAAAATAACCCTTCCAGGAAGAGAGAAAACAACTTTAGTTCACATTCAGTTTTCAATTTTTCAGCTGAGGTAGAGTTAATTACTTGAGTTACCACGAGATTGATTTCACTTTTCACAACTGTACATCATCCTCTGCCTGCCTAACAATCACTGAAGAAGAACCTGAGCACGTTCTCTCTCCATTTGTTTGAAGACCTCATAACTTGACTCATAAGCATGACTTCATACGGTGAGTGAATGCAATGCGCAGACAGAGGCAGAGTTTCTTCTTCACGCGGGGGTCAGGGTCAGGGCCCATCCCTGGGACACAGTCTACTTACAGCCCAAGGAACTGAGTCCTCCTCCCTGGACATGATGGAGGTTGGGGAAACAACTAACTAAAGATGGTTCTTCTCCTTTTCTTCTTTCCTGCCTACCTCTTTAAAAAAAAAAAAACGAACGATACCAGGAGCCATGTTTATCAGGTACAAAAAAAACTACTTGTCATCTTGTGTCCAGATTTAAAGTATTTCTCTCCATTTTTCTCTTTTCTGCTAATTCCAAAACTGAGAGATTTTTTCCTATTTAAAAATTTTTTTTAAATACGTAAACCCATAAAAAGTTGAAAAAATAATAAACCACTCTTTGCCTTCCACCTAAACTTAACAGTCTAGAAAAATAATGTGTGTGGCACTTCACAAAGCTTCTTGCTTAATGTTATGTTCTGCAAATGTGGGAAGAGACTGCAGTGAGACCCTGCTTCAGCCAACATCACCCACTGCACCCCACCTTGGGAGGGTGGGAGGGTGCAACATAGCCATTTTATATAGATTGACTGGAGGAGAACATTTGCAGAGACAGGAGGGGGATCGAGCTGGGAGTGGGAGCAGGACAAGGTGCGATGGACACAGGGGACGTCTGTGGGGATGAGGAAACTCTGAAACTGGACCGTGGTGGCAGGTGCACAACTCAGCACATTTACTTTGGCAATTAAATCGCACACTTACCATGGGTGGATTTTATAGCTACAAATTATACCTTGATAAATCTCCTTTAAAAAATGCTTCCAGTGATTAATTGTTCAGGGCAGGGGCGGGTGGAAATAAACTACCAATTTCAATCCAAAGTTACCTCTCATGGAAAACAGCAAAAACTTATTTTGCTTTACCTCCGACTGTCCAAGAAGAGGCCCGAACTCAGAAAGAGCAGACAGGAGTCAGAAAACATGCTGAAGCCATGTCTGACTTGTTCATGAGCCAGAACAATGTTGCTCCACGGCTCCTGGGGATTGGATGGGAATAAGGGGGGGAATTTTCACCTTTTACCCATTAAATTGCTATAAATTTCTTGAGTTTTTTTTTTAAAAAAAACAATGAAAAAGCACTGCTTTTATAACCGAAAGACAAAAATGGACCACGCATTGCCCCAACTTCATTGTGAAATGTAGGTTCATCAGCGGGGGTGCTACTCTTATCCCATCTGGTTTGGGACACCCAGTCCAAACTGCTGTTCCTATACTGGGCCAAGCTGCTGGAAAGAACAGCGGTGTTTCTGGTTGTTTTGGGGTGGTGGTGGTGGGTGGGTGGGGAGAAGGACAAAGGCAGCTGGCTCGGGGTCACCCGCTCTTACCTGCCCATAGAGCTGCTCAATGTCGTCTGCATTCCTCACGAGTACATTGCTGTTGATCATTTCGGCACGGAATATTCTGAATTCTTTTTTAAGACCACATTCCTGACCAAAAGGGATTGGCAATGGAGACTCGTAATTCTCATACACTCTTCTTTTCCTCTTTGGGGCGTGGAAAACCGCTTCCGCCATTTTTTAAGGGTCACTGCCTAAGAAGGTAGACACAGCAGAGAGAGAGAATAACGACACTGGTCAAAAATGTGAGTACATTTATACCTAGGCTCAGAAAACTTCTGGGGTTGCAGGAAAAATAAAGTATTTGTAAAGCAGTGAACTAAAAGAGAGAGTAATGAGAACATTTTATACGAGCAGAACAAATTCCATTCACCTCAAATGTCTCTCGATTAATCCCCATAATACTGCCCAAAAGTCAGTGGTATTATTTCTAATTATAGCTGGCAAGACTGAGGCCTAGTGACATTCCCAAGTCACAACTCAAGGTCTCCAAGAGCAGGCACACAGGGCATCACCCGATCCTACTTGGATTACTTCCATTCTCTTCTTAGCCAACAGACTTTACCAGGGGCTCCTCATAATCAGGAGCGCTGGGAGTATAAAGATAAAAGAGGCCCTGTCCTTCCAGAAAGAACCTTAAAACGCATTCCAAAAGTTAGGTCAACTATCCCCCAATTGTTAAGGTAAATTAACAAATAATAACTAAGATGGCAGCAGTTGTCATTTAAGGGTATACTGTGTGCCACCAAATGGGAATGGTTAAAAAATAGGGACTCTAAAGCCAGACTGCCAGGATAGGAACAGGCTTCATGCTTTCCTAGCTATGTATTTTGGGGTAACGGTTAAGCTCTCTGTGCTTCAGTTTCCTCATCTGCAGAATAAGGATGAAATAGACTTTATCAGACATTTACAATCCACAAAGTGCTTAGAAAAGTGCCTAGCACATTTGAGTAAACATATGTTCAATGGAACGATAATGGGGTGAACACTATCACACTACTTGACAGACAGAAACAGACTCGGGCAAGTTTGTCAAAGGCCCTGGAGAGCGGTGGCACTGAACTCGGAAGCCATGAGACTCTCCTCTGCTCTGCCGCAGCCACAGGCAGCACCTGTCCCTTTGCTCTGAAGCCTCACTACTTCTCACTATTTCTTAAGAGGTTTACAAAGAGTTAAGGAGTGACTGACTGTGCACCCAGCACAACAAGGGGTCAAAGGCTGCCCAAGTCAGAACCTCTTTGTTCCAGACCTTACACCCACCCAACTGAACAAAGAAAACAAGCATATAACACTTAAAAGCAAGTCAGAAATAAGACAAGGGGCTGCAACTCAAAAGTGGCAAAAGCAAGTAAAGCTGAGGGTATTTTGTGATACAGAGACTCAGAGCAGAGGTGTTTACCTTACGAAAAATGTAAACAGTGCAAACGATGTGGGCAGCTACTCTACTCAGCAAGCAGATACCCTGGAATTCGATGGGAGCATTCAATGTGCTGCTCCCCCAGTCTTGGGTCTGGACTTGATTTCAGCTGAAAGCCTATCTGATGCTTGAAGATACACTGGAGAGGCACAGATTGAACCTACATAACTCTGGGTCCTCAAAAGGAAAAAAGGAAGCCTGATGATTCAAGTGCCCCTGTGGTCGACATCTGCACCCACTGGGCGATGGATGAAGTCAAGCTTGGAACAGCCAGTGCAGGCAGTAACCCTGAAAGAGGGTCAGTGGTTTCAAGGGTTCATGCCCATTACACAGAAAGTAAAAGCCAGTCCAAAGTCTGATGATACCTGATCCACACTTATCAATGAAGAAGCTGAGGAATTAAATGAAGACAAAGAAAAATACAGACCAAGGAAAACTTACATTGATAAAATGATTACAAAATAACTCTGAAAAATAAGAAGAATCGGTAAGCTGGAAGTTTCATACATTTGCCAAAATCCTCCAAGCAGCAAAAGCCTAGAGTAATTTAATTTCTAAAGAAGACCCCTCGTTAGAATCACATACTGAGCATTATTGTATACTACACACAAACACACACACCTGGCCACACGGTGTTCCTAATGAAACCACGTACACTGTATATTAATGAACAATTAAGAGATTTTCTTCCGAGGGCGTTTTGACTAGATTTTCACTTGCCCATGTATCCCCCAACCCAAGACAACGATTGCATTTAGTATCCAATGGGAGAAACAACAGTTTACTCTAAAACTTAAGCAATGCTGTTGTCTTTTTCGAGGCAGGATGCTGGTTTCAAGTAAGGACCTTCCTATGGATTTCCAGGGACAATGTGAACTTTAATGAGACTTTCACTGTCATAACTTATCCTCTGATTAGCACGTGACTTGTACATACTATATTTGGAATTTTTACAAAAGAGAAAATGTTTAATAGCTAACTTCAAGAACTTCCAATTAAATTCTCTCAAACAAGTGAAAATGAAAAATTCTATTTTAATTTTCCTGTTTTGTAAAGAATTTTCCCTTTCAAACTGCCATTGCACTCTAAAAAAAGCAAGACGGACCTAAGACATGGAGAGCAAGGGCTCTGTACTCCAACCCAAGTGTGTGATAGACAGGTTCCTGCCCAGAAGAGTTTCTCACGAAACCTCAAAATCGGGGTTCGAGAGTCACTTCTGCCCGCACGACAGCACACATGTGTGCACATGAGTGGCTCACAGTAGGCCTTCCCTTGTGCAAAGTGAGCCTGCTTTCTCCAGCTTCAAACTAAAAGTCTGCAAGTTCCTCAAATGTTAAACAGTTACCATCTAATCCAGCAACTTCATTCCTAGGTAGAGACACCAGAGAATTGAAGATCCTTTTATGTAAAAATCTGTACATGAATGTTCACAGTATCTGATGCTACTCATATTTATTCACTGACCGCCCCAAAGGGGAAGCAACTCAAGTGTCCATCAGCAGGAGACTAATCAATAAAACATGGCCTATCTATGTAATGGAGCATTATCAGCAATAAAAAAGGAATGAAGTGTAGATATATGTCTTCCTGTGTATGAACCTTGACAGCATTATGCAAAGTGAAAAAAGCCAATCACAAAAAGCCACATATCTATAAGACCATTCATATGAAATGTCCAGATTAGGCAAGTTCTTAAGAGACAAAGTTGGTTAGTGGTTGTCAGGGGCTGGGGGCGGGGGTGTGAAATGGGGTGACTGCTGATAAGTATGGGGTTTATTGTGAGGGTGATAAAAAGGTTTTAGAATTAGGCTGCAGTGGTGATGATGACTGCCCATGAATGGACTACAACCCTTAATTGTACATTTTCTAAGGGTGAATTTTATGGGACGTCAATGCATCTCAATAAAGGGGTTACTTGAAAAAAATGTAGTATGTCAGACTAGATGATCTCTAGTTTCAGTTCTGTGAAAGGGTTGTCTAGTGCTGAACTTCAAAGGCAGAGCAGGGGAAAGGAGTGGATTTGCTATTTTTCACCTCTGTAATAGGCACGTAGACAGTGTTTCAGTGCCTTACAGAACTATATGATGTAAGACGTGGGATGTGTGTCCAGAGAGGCAACAATTGGCGGGCAAGACCTGCTGGGCTCCCTCTGTAGTGTGTGCCGCACACACGGGCACCACTTATCGTTTCACGGACGGGGAATCGGAGGCTCAACTGTCATCTGCCCAAAGCCCCATTGCTGGGGAAGAAAAGAGGTTGGTAAGATCAGGAGAGAGGGCCTGGCAGGAAGAATGGCTTACAAGAGGCCCAGGTCTGGGGCACGTCCCGATGGACAGGAAGGAGGCGGCTAGTCGTCAGGGCCCCAGGCGGCGAAGGTTGGTTTAAACGTGGAGCAGGTTCTTACGCAGAGGCTGACAGAGTATGACTGAAAAGAGATTAAGGAAATTAAGAACGCTATGTCATAATGGCTGAAGAATTATCTGGGGGACATTTTCAACTCCCAATGGCCAGGCCTTAGCTGCAATTACATCAGAAATTCTGGGGGTGGAACCTACATGACTTCACCATGCATCCCAACGTGGGCAACTAACTACTGCTCATTGGATGGCCGATTCAAACTCAATCCCTACAGCCCTGCGAGGTACATACTATACCATTACAACTATCCCCATTGTACAGATGATGAAAGGGACCCAGAGGGGCGGAGCACTTTCTTTCTCTAAGGGACTGCTACTTTTCCTTTCCCAAACTTAGGTATACCTGACTCCAGAAGTCTGTAGTGTTAAGTATATTTGAAACTACAGCCCCTAATAACAACAACAACAACAAAAATTATAGTCCATTACAAGTATGACTAACGAGCTTTGTTTTGTCCCCTGCTCCCTCCTGTTACGGTTAAGTCTACTGTTTTGTTTCCCTTGCTAAGTCCTGGCGAGTCTCAAAAACAGCTCATAGGTCACACTGTCCCAGGACGTTGGTGGCCCACGGATGTCTAGAATGTGGAGAAACAAGGGCTGACTGGTGACCCCTCACGTTGCATGTCAGCATTCTCCTTTATCCGGGTCCTGGGTTATGTTGCAGGCAATGAAACTACAGATGACTAGGTGGCCGCACGTTGAGATGCTGCCTTATCTTGCAACTTCCAAGCTGGAGATCCCCCTTAAAAACTCCTGCTTGTTTTCACTCAGACACTGAGGGTTTGAGACTTAGATCTCCCCTGCACAAGAACTTCCTTTTCTATCAGAAGCAGGGCCTGTTCTTTATTATTCCATGGAGCAGAAAAACAAACATCATTTAGGTGTTTAGTAAACGCTTATCAAAAACAGAAAGAAAGGTCGGGGAAGAGAGAGTTTTATTTACTTTTCAACCCCCCTAGAACCACTTAGCCAGCAAGTCAGACTAAAACCGGCGGTTGGCG
The DNA here is from genome assembly GCA_004363575.1 of Solenodon paradoxus. NCBI lineage: Eukaryota > Metazoa > Chordata > Mammalia > Eulipotyphla > Solenodontidae > Solenodon > Solenodon paradoxus. Next base: position 173,757 of record RJWH01001039.1, read on the forward strand.
AAGCTCACCACCCATTTAAGAATCTGAGGCTCCAACTGGACTAGGGGACATGAGACTATAAGGGACAATACAAACCACCCTGCCTCTGGGGAGCGTTCAGGTTAGAACAGACACTAAGGCAAAAAACAAAAACAAAAACGAATAAACCTTTGAAGGTTGTTGGGAGGTTTAAACTGGTACCTCTGTGAGGCCCTCCTACTGGGCCTACCACGTGGAAAGGAAAGCCCGACGGGGCTGCACCTGTAATTAACGATTGCACACAAACCAAAAGCGTGACGGGCCAAAGGTCGTTGACTTCTATCTTAATTGGTCCCTTTGTCGATTTCCCTGGGTGACTGCTCTCGCCCCGCAAGCAACCCCACCGGCGGCGGAAGCACCTCTCCGGCAGAGCCTGCGTCGGATGCACCCTGGCGACCCCAGCACCAGACCTGTCTCCAGAGAGAACCTAGAAGCAAGAGGGACTACGGGGCACGGAGAAAGGAGAGAGGCGTCAATTCCGGCAGAACCAGGAAGCCTGGCTCCCCGTTCCGGCCCAGTCGGCTCCGGCTGTGCGACCCGGGGACGCCTCCGGGCCCAATTCCCTTTCTCTGGAGGATTCTCTGAAGGCTTTTCTCCTCCTGTGGGGGAAACAAGCACCTCAGGCAGGGACCGCCCAGCTCTGCACCCCAGGACGCCACCAGCCTTACCTTCCCTGCACCACACGCTCCTCGTTACCCCGGCAACGCCCGCGGGACGGGGGCGGGGATGGCGCTGCCGTCAAGCAGAGCGGCCGCAAAGTCGGGCGAGTGCGCAGCTGCAGAATGTGCGGCAGCGCGCCTGCGTGGTGCGGCCTGTCAGTGGCTGTCGCGTTCTCTCTGCGCGGTTCAAGGGCGGAGGTCCTCCTCCTGCCGTCCCCGGGTCATACTGTCACAACCCTTGCACAGATGCTGTTCTCGGTTAATCCTCACAGCAATCCCGCAACACCCATTTTACAGATGTTACTTGTCCCAGGTCACGACATAGCTTGGAGGTAGCGAAGGCGGAACCCAGGACTGAAGGCTAGAGTGCTGGTCTCCGGGAAGATGGGACGCTTGAGCGACCTGACTTGACTCAATGGCCCCGCCGGAGGCAGGGTGTCCACTGAGCTGAGCCCTTAAACTGAACCTCAGCTCTCCCTTTGCATCTCTATAAACAGCAGCAAACAGGGAACTTAAAAGGGAGACCTCTCAGGCATGGGCCCAAAAGCCATTGTGTGCCCTGGCTGCCCAGTGCCCTGCAAAGGACCTGCATTTGAATTCCCACCTACCCTTCACTGGCTATGCAATCTTGAGTGAGTAACCTTTCTGAGCCTCATTTTACTCTGCTGAAAAATGGGTCGTCAGGATTATGAGATAACAAAAGTGCCCTAGGAAATGTAAAAGTTTCTCCTGATCTGGTTATTTTAAAGGAGTCCAGTGTATATCCTCCCAAAGAGGAACCCCAGCGTCTCTAGAGCACATACCACCTGTGCCAGGCAGGAGGGGAAGGTCGGGGATGGAGAAGGGTGACAAACAATGCCGACAGATGCATGGAGCTAGGTGTGATGGCTTTTGAAACCTGAACCTTTCTCATCTCTAGGCCTTCACACATGCTGTTGCTGCATCTTTCTTCCCTGGATTTGCTGCAGTAATTCCTGGTTGCCCTTTAGTTCTCCTCAAATCTCTCTTCTTCTGGAAGACTTCCTCCCCGCCCCTCACGTCCACTCCCCAGGCCAGCTTGGGTGATTTTCCTCTGAGTTCCCGCAATAGTCTGGCACATCCTGTGTTTCTTTGTTTCCTGGTCATTGTTAACTGGACTGTGAGATCGTGGTAGAAAGAGCTCAAGATGTGGCCATCAGTAGATACTCTGCTTGCAAAGGCCTTTACTGCTTAGAAACCTACTTCAGGCTTGATAAATTGTAATCAGAATAGCTTTCTGGTTAGAGTATTGCATTTAAAAAACAAAACTTAAGCAGGACCCACAGAATAGCGGTATTGGGAGTGGTAGGACAAGGACAAGAGCACCAGAGGGAGGCTCTAATATTGCCCTGGAACGTGCCAATTTAGGAACACTGGTTTTATAGTTACAGGGTTTTAACAAAGAAAGGGAATTCCAGTTCAGTTTCTTTATACAGCTGATAAAAAAAAAGATTCAGAGGCACTGTGAGTTGCCAGAGGTAAGAGAGCAAGTCTGAGGCAGGCTGAGCCTAGAGCTAGTGACCTATACTCAAGGGTTTGGGTTTGCCATATTGTGAAAATAAGATATATTTCATTTAAATGAGGTGAGGCTGGAAGAGAGTTGTCACACATGCACACTCAACCCACACTCTGGAGCACAACCAGAGAGACAGGCCTTGCATCTGCGAAAGGAAGTGACGCAGGCCCGGGGGAGGAAGGAAGAGGCTCCCCCTTGCCCAGAAACAGCTCAGCAATAAGAGAATGCCACAGTAGCAAATGAGAAGTCATCATACTTCCAACTGCCAGTTTCCTCCAATGGACTCTTCCTTTCTAACAGCCTCTCTTTGCTTTATAAAAGACTCTCAGAGTACCCTCGTGGGGTAGTGATTGGGTGCAGTTCACATATTCCAAGTTCCTTGGTTTGCATCACTGGGCCGATGGGAACCACCAAGATGAACAGCTAGATTAAATAAAGTGCTTCTTCCTCCCCTCTCCTCCTGCCTACTCACCTTTATTCTTGCCTGTACCTTTCCTTTAAAAGATAAAACTTTCAGTCTGTGTCCTTGGAAGTGTGCATGTCTCATGGTTTGCTATGAGACTGCAGGTTCTGAATTGCCTTTTCTCGTTTCTGAATAAATGCATTGTGCTGGTGAAATAACTGACTGCTTATTGGAGGTCAACAATATATATATGATTGATTCTCATTATTCACTAGTCATGCTTTCTCATCATTCATGAATCAGTAATTCTACAGAATTGCCATGAACACTAAATGAATGAACACTGAACCACTGCTCCTAGGGGAAATATGAGGGTTAACTTTCTGCCAGCCTCTGGCCACAACGTTTCACCCACTCATCAATATAAAACTTTGTTTTATGTGTGTGTTTAGAGACACGGTATTTAATATATACTTTTGCTTCATTAACATTGAACTCACGGTCAACAGCTTTGTCTCATGCTTGAATGGAGCTCATCTGTTACGTATTTTCGCTGTGACACACATCACAGCCTTCTTGCTTAGTAACACTAGACAGCACTAAAGCACTATACTTGGGGTTCATTTTAAACAGCAAGGTCGCTAACAAAAAAGCACAGAAATGTGATTAAATGTGATTAAAGAAACCACGAAAAGCATGCTTATTTACAGTATGAGAGCTGAACCAAAAAAGCAGAGTATCGCCTTGTTTGTTCTCACTGGGGAACAAGTGTATTGGGAGACTCACATGTTTTGCCACTCCACTCAAGGGCATATCTGCAAATGACAAGTGTTGTATTGATTCTTGGCATTAGAAATTTTAGTGAGTTTGAAAATGTGGAATCTGCCAATAATGAGGATTGACTGTACGGCTAAGTTCCCAGCATCAGTAGGACATCTAACAAAGGAACAATTCTTAATGTCATTTATTTGTGAAATGTTATGCAGAAACCCCTTGAAATACTTGGAATGTACTGATACTAAAAACAAAATCGTTGATCTGAAATGCAAGTTCAACTAGGAGTCCTGTATTTTATCTGCCCATCCTAACAACAATGTATCTGATATTATGTATATGATTCTATGTCCCGGTCACTTTGCATCTTATTTAATACTTAACCACAACCCTGTGAGGCAGGTGTTCTCATCTATTTTATAGTTGAGCATCCCTCTCTCTCCAAGGTCTCAGACCTGGGAAGTAGTGGAGCCAGATCTATGAAACCAAGAGGCTTGCATTTGTTTTATTCCATCATGCTGGATAGCAGAGGGCAGTGTATGGACAGAACACAGCTTAGAATGTGGAAATACAAAAATGACAGGCAGCAAGTGTTGAGGGAGGTCAGGGAAGATGGGGATGCACTGGCGTCTGGGGGACTTCTGGGAGGAGGTGGCCTTTGAACTGCGCCTGGAGGAAGGTGAGCCTGGGGAGAATGCAGAGGAGGGGGGAAGGTGGGCTGGGGCACAGGGCAGAACCACATGCCTGGCAGGTGTGGGCTTTGAGGTTCCGGAGCCCAGCTGGGAGGAGCTGGACCTGGCGGGGCAGGAGGTCGGAGGCGCCGATAAGGTCCGATAGGCAGGGCGGGGCGGATTGTGGAGGCGCTCCAGTTCCAGCGGTGGCTTGTGGACTTTACCCTGCAGACAATGGGGAGCCACCGGAGTTTCTGAGCTGGGCAGGGCGGCCCCAGCAGTCACCCCATTGTTTTTTTCCGAACCTCGTCGAACGCTGCAGTATTTCAGCGCGTCCGCTAGATGGGGATAGTTTTGCAAATTTAAGTCGCACGTGGCCTTAGCTTTCGGGGGTTGGGCGGGGGTGGCGGAGGTTGGGGGAAACACAGGAACCCCGCAAAGCCCCCACAGGCCTACTCCCAGCACCCCCAACCTGAAAACTAAGTGCTGTCAAACAGATCAAGTCACGGGCATAGCCCAGGGAGACAAAACCTCAGTTGACAGCTTTGAAGGAGAAAGGGTCCCATGGGAGCAGGACACAGGGTAGTAACTTCTCCTAGTATTGAAGTGGTCCAAGAGCCCTTGGGCATGGTGGTGTCGTTATCCAATTTTACAGGTGAGGAGACTGAGGTGCTGAGGGGTACACCAGGTGTGTGTGTATGGGGGGGATAGTTAACACCCTGTGGTAAGGAGTGCCCTAGGCATTGCTTTGTGTGGCTCAGGTTCTCCTGTGCAAAAGTTGGGCATGGCCCTTATTTATTTTGAAGTACATTTAACATATATTAATTTCAGGTATACAACATAACGATTGTATATGTATATATATCTGATACATGTATCTATATAAATAAGCAGCACAATACGTTGTTGACATCTGCCATCACACAATCACTTTTTTTTTTCTTGTGATGAGAATTTTTAAGCTCTACCTTCTTAGCAGCTTTAAGAATACTATTAACTATAGTCCCCATGCTGTGCATTGCACCCCCCAGGCCGTATTTTATAGCCTTTAGATCCTACTTTGGTTGCTAGAAAACCCTGCAGCATGGGTGGCAAGAGTGAATGGTCGACTAGCATTTGCTGATTCCAGGAAGGGAGGGAAGGAGGAAGGGTGGAAAAAGGAAGAAACACTTTCAGTTAGTTGTTTATTTTGGTCCCCCTCACCCATCTCAAAACCAGGTCCTTGGACTTTACAGCTGCCCTGAAGCACAAGGGTGCACCCTCCAGGCGCTTTTTCAGGATAGTCTGAATTCTCTCACAATACTATAGGTTAGGGATTATCACACCCATTTTACAGGTAAGCAAATTGATTTGAAGAGGTTAAATGACTTACTCAAGGTCACTGAGAGAATAAGAAGCAGAGGGGGATCAGATTCCAGTCTGCCTGCTCCTGCCCCGCGATTAACAAACACATTCTACTTTTGGGTAAATTTCCTAGAGCATCTTGGTTAGGGTTGCCCAAAAAGAAACATACAAAGATTTTTTGAATCAATTCATGATAGCATATAATTTTTTAAAAAGGAAGCAGTCTAAATACCTATCCCTAGAGGCATGTGCACATCAAATGTGGTTCATGAATTGGAATACTATGCAGCAACAAATGCATGAACAGACCAACATGGATTCATTTCACAAACATTTGATGGTAAAGGTCAGATGCAGGGCAATATGAATCCTATGCTTCCATTCATAATTCAAAACACACAAGAATACAATGTCAAATTGTATGAGTATACATACGTATGAACATATATATGCACATACATACATGTATATACTAAATGATTTAAAAATAATAGGAAGGATACACACAAAATTAATTTTCTGTGGGACTTGGGTAGTAGATAAGGGGACGTTAGCTTTATCTGTAATATTTTATTTCTTAAAGAAAACACAATGAAAAATAAAACAAAATTAGAAATAAATAGGGGTGGTGAGAAAATGTTATTGTAATTGTTATATTTCTTTAATTTTTGCACAAAAACATGCTTCAGGCAAACAAACACAAAGATGAAAAACTATAAAACCCAAATCACCCTATTTAGGACAACCATTTGAAGACGGCAGCTGCCAGTATTGGGGTGTGGGGTGGGGAGGGCGCCGTGAGGAACCTGAGAGTGACCATCAGGAAGGGCAGACATGTACATAGGCTGTGGTTCTGTACTATAACTTGGCCAGTGGGGTTCAATTCACCCAGCTGAGACTGTGGGAACCCCCTTTAAGGAGGAAAGAGAGGATGGAGGAGGATGTGTGTGGGCAGGGAAGATGTGGCTCTTCTGTGGGATCTAGGTGACTGGCAGTGACCTTGCACCTGGCTTCTCTCCCCTGACTTTCCTTGTGGTCACAGGGACCATTTCTTAATGTGTGTCCTTGAGGGTCACACTTTACACCTACTTTCCAACCCTGGGTGCTCCAACAAGAAATGAAGGGCAGTCCACCCTTTGCCCACACCCCAGAGCTTAGGCGATCGACATGTAAGGTCATGAGTGCTAATATTCTTTGCAAACTATCAATCAATATAAAGAAATATGGAGAAATAAAGTCTTATCATTTTTCTTCTTTTTCCTCTTCTTTTGCATATGTCATTTTATACAAGATGATATAGGATTGGTGCACCCTGGCGGCTCAGGTGGCTAAGGTGCAGGCTGTGCAAAGTCAAAAGAACTGGGTTCATGAACAAAATAAAATAAAAAAAGATAATATAGGATAAAGAGCCTCATACTTTCCTTGCACTGGCTCATTTTCCCACCCATTTATTTCTCAAAAAGTTCTATTAGCAAATTTTTTTTTTCTCCCTTTTATTTTAAAGATGAGGAAAGTGAATCAAAGAAGTTAAAGAACTTATGCAAGCTCTTGAGCTAAGAAGTGACAGAGGTAGGTTTAAACCCTCTGTGCCCTGCTGCAGGGCTGCTGTGAACTAGTAGCTCTGCTGTGTTGATACAATGTTTTTTGGTCTTATTTTTATCCAAAAAAGGAGATACAGAGAATGTTTAGTGTTACGTTTTGTCTTTTCTCCATTCATCATGCAAATCTTCTTTGTTCCAAGTTGCTTTTGTCTTGTGTGTGATTCCCCCCACCCCCATCCTCCATGGGTCCCTTACCTCCCAGTTCAGGATCATAATTTCTAGGGTGGTTAAAGAATTCTTTGGTCTTCTCACTGGAGAGAGGAGGGAACGGGCCCAACACGGCCCCAACCTGGCTTTCCTGCTCATGGGTACATCCGCCTCCCATGTCAACAGGCATGAATTCCAGGCAACCCAGGAATAATGCTCCAGTCATCAAATTTGAAACCAAAATTCAGCAAAGACATGTATTTGCTGCCAGAAAGCAAATAACTTTTTCTTTTCTTTCTCATTTTTTTTTGCCCAAACAAAACATCCTCTTATGAAATATGTCCAATTTGCAATATTTACTTTCCCTTTATTTAATAACAGGAAAGGGTTTGCTAGACTTTTGTTGATTTTTGCATTTCTTATTAAAATTCTTAAGGGGGTTTTGGGGGAACTTAATCAGCAAAAAAAGGAGGAAAAAAAAAAGATCTCATCTGCATTCCACAGGCCTTATTAATGGAGGAAACTTGCTTGTTTGTTTAAGCACATTTTCTGGTGGGAGAAGTCAAATCATCACGCGTTCCAGAGCCTTCCTCTGACTTTTTCTTAACTGTGCTTCCTTCTCAGCTGTCTCCAGAGCTCATAATTCCTTGTTCTAAGCTTTCTGCTCAAGAAGATGGAGCTGGGGTTTATGCCTCACTGCCAGGCTGGGAGGGGAGCCAGCACTCAGTGAAGATCCCTGCACAGTTCTAAACCCAACCCCTCTTTCCCTCACACTAGCCCTCTGACAGCCCTCATTTGACAGATGAGGAAATGAGGCTTATGGGGATGAAGTCCCTTGTTAAAAGGAGTTGATTCCCTTATTCAGGGAGTCCTGTATCTGAGTCCTCACAGCAACTCTCTGAGGTAGCCACACAATTTCCAGTTTTCAAGCTCAGAGAGGTAAAGAGACTGGTTGAAGTTTATAGAGCTCAAGGCTGGCAGAGCTGCACCCTACTTGACTGCCACCGCCACATTTATTTCACTTCATCAATAGCATAGCTGGGGACAAGAGCGGTATTAATATTTCTTGCAGGTGAGCCCTGTTGGAGCAGCTGTTAAGTCAATCACTTCCAAAGGAGCACAGGACACATACACCTGGGTTAAGTCCCAGGTCTGGGGTAATAAAATGGAGATGTCTTCTCTTGCCTGCCTGCCTACTCCTTCACTACTGCCTGCACCTTTCCTTGAAAACAAAAACAAAAACACTCTCTGCCCCTAAGATCTTAGCTCTGTCTTCCTTGGTTCCAGGTGTACAGGCTGCAAGTAGCTTCAAGGACTTTGCTTACTTACCATTTCCTACCAGAAATATTTATGTATTTTGATTGTGATGTTTCGGCTGATTTCTAAACGAGTGCCTTGTACAGAATAAATCTAGTCTCAATCTCTCCTACAGAAAAGGGAACTCAGGTCCAGAGTGAATGAGGAATTTGCCCAAGGGCACAGGGGGCCAAAGTCCAGTCCAGATCTGATTCCCTCTGCAGGGCGTGTCCCTACAAGCTAGTCTGCGGTGCCTCTTCCTGTCAGTGAGCCCAACATGATACCTGAAGTCGGGTGCTCGGGATTTAGCAGGGGGTGCTGGAGAAAGTTAGCCTCTCAAAAATGCAGTCAGTACTGCAACTAAGGGCTTCCAAGGAGGGAGGGTGCTCAGGAAAGTCTTCATGGAAGAGCTAGGTCTTAAAGACGAGGAGAGGTTGACCAAATTGAAGGGGGTGGGGTGGAGGTCTGCCAGAGCAAAGGCCTGGAGGTGTGACCCAGCAGGGAATATTCTGGAACCTTCCCCAGTCCCAAGGGGGAAGAGAAGCAAGGCTGGGAAGGGCCTTGGATTCATCCTTAGGAATTTGGACTTTATCAGGGGTAGCGGTAGCACAGGAAGGGATGAAGAGGGTGTGACTCAATCGGAGGTGGTTTAAGATAGCTATACTGGAGGCCTGGGATAGAGGAGGGGAAAGCAGGCGGAGGGGCCACGGAAAGAAGGCTGCTGTGTGTTCCAGGTGAGAAGGTCCAGGCCTTGCCTGTGGAAACCCAACTTCTCCTCCTGCCCTTGCATGAAACGTGTCCTGTCTTCCTGCACCAGAGCCCTCCCAGCCCCATACCCACCCAGAGTCTCTGTCTGGCTTCTCTTCTTCTTCTTCGAGTCATGCACTTGCACTGTCCTTTCTACTCTCAGTCTCCTATAGCCACCGACCGATCTCACCCTTGTGAAGGTCAGAGACCCTGAGGACAGTGTGAGGATATATTTGACTCACTTCAGAAAAACACAAGCACAAGCACTTAAATATTCCAAAAGAGCAGCGCTTTGTGGGTTTTTGCAGCCCTGTGACGCTGCTCCCTCTAGAAGAGGCACTCCCAAGACACTAAGGGAGGCAGATACCCCCAAAGCACCAGCTATACTTTGTAAGTCCTGGGGGAATGGGAAGGCTATCCAGGGAATTAGGATTAATTATTGCCCTGAGGGTGTAAGTGTACAGTTAAGAAGGGATCCTACGCCAGAGGGACCCCGACATGAAAGTTGTAATGTTTCTAAAAAAAGGCATCCAGGAAGGCAGAGGAAAAGGGAGGAGGAAACCTCGGGATTTGGTGGATCCCAGCAGATTGCCCTGATGTGTTACACCCGGAACCCCATTCCCACGCCCTCCCTTTTTTCTGTCTGTGCTCACCAAGCATCGTTCTGATTAGCATTTGGCTTTCTGTGCAGCGTGCCTACAGGGAGCTGACATGTTGGCTGGAGGACACGTGTATCCGGTGCCTTTGGCAGTTATATTTCTCATTGTAAATTAGTAAATTGGGAACAGACAATTCACAGAAGAAGCAATACAAATGACTAAGAAGCATATGAAAAAACATTCATCCTCACCAGTGTTCAAAGCAATGGAAATTCAAACCAAAACTGAGATTGTTTACTACCTATTAAACGAGAAAGGATTGCTTGTTTCAGGTTAATACCTATGGATGGGAGAGGACTGGAGTCAGGGGCACCCTAGTGCTTCTCCTGGGCTAGGCAGCCCTGGGTCTCCCTGCGCAAGTTCCTTAAACTCCAGAGAGGTCTGGATTTTGTTTACCAAATGTTTACTGAGCACCTATTATGTGCTAGCCTTGTCAGACACCATATGGGGAAGGGCCAGTAGAAATCTTTATTCCCAATGCCAGATGGCTCCAGACCTAGAGGGAGGCTGGAGGCCAGTCCAGGGTGGGCTGGAAGAGAAGAGGAAGAAGAGAAGGTGAGGGAGAGAAGACTCAGGGAACCTTCACTCCAAACCCACCACCCCACTCTCCCTTTCATTCCAGATCAAGCTTAGTGAAGTACCAGGAACCTTGTAGAGCACAGCTGTGCCTGGCGTCCACTTCCAGAGAAACCCATGTGATGCACGTGGGAGGGGCCACCCACAGTCATTTCTGAAGTGTCCAGGTATTTCAAATGTGCAGCTTCTGCTGAGAACACCGAGACCAAAGAAAATAGGAAACTCATACAAGTGGAGGTTATGAGTGCAGGCTTTGAAGACAGCCAGACCTGGTTCAGGGGTGGCGACTTCCTGCCCCGGCCACCTCTGGCAGGACACCTCCCCTCATCTGAGCCTCTGTCAAGCAGAGTTCAATTGCCTGCCACAGTCAGTTGTCAGGTGAGGACTAAAGGAGGCGACACGGGTGAAGTGGTGGCCAGCGCTTGTGGTATTTGTGGCTGGGATGGCTCCACCATACCAGAGGTCTAGCAGGAACCCTCAAGGGGCTCCTGAGGTTTCTGAAAACCGCACAGGAGAAAAACTAACTCAAATGACTGACCATCCACTTGCTTTTCCCCCTGTGAACTGGGAGATGAGCCCCATGATTTTAATTGCGCTTCAGGAATTCTTGCTCCAGCTGACTGTGCAGATGGGGAAACAACATGTGACTCCAGCCCAAGACTCGTAATGTAGGAAGGGAGTGGGTTGATTTTTTCAATGCCAAGAATCACTGGCCTTTCTGTAAAGACAGCAGCTAAGAGCATGGGGCCCTCAGTCCAAATTCTGCTGGCTTCAACCACTTACTGGCTGTGTGACCTTGGGCCAGTGACATCACCTCTCAGAGCCTCAGTTTCCTGGTCTCTAACATTGGAATAATACTGGTCCCACCCCAAGTGGCTTAGGAGGAGGGTTTAGAGGGTGAATGGTAATAAAGAGTGGAGCCCAGGATCTGGCGTCCGTAAGACCTCCATAAATGGCCACCGTGGGGGGCTCTCTGAAGCCAGGAATGGCCCTCCCCATCACAGTCTGAGTCCCTCACAGCACACTTGTTCCACGAGGCTCCATGGGCCTGGGGTGTATTGTGTGTGTCATCTTGGGGGCTTGGCCTGATTCAGTTTCCTTCAGTTCTGTGCTTCACGCTCTATTTGGTCGCTGCTTGGGGAATCTGGGGAATTGCATGGAGCCCTCTCCCTCCCAGATGAGACATCAGAGGCTAAGAGGGGCAGTGATGGCCCAGTGATCGTCTCATTCCTGGTACTCCAGGTTGCTGGGAAAGAATGCTCAAAGGAGATCTTCACTGGGGTAGAGGGAATGGGACATTCAACTGCCTTCTTGGGTAATGAAATTAATGGGGGAGGGGGTGATGGAGAAAAGGAGACTGGAGACCCCTGGGGACTCCTGCCAGAGGTGGTGAGGCTTTGCAGGTGGCAGAAGGACCAGGATGAGGGTGGGGTGCGGGCAGGCAAGTAAAGCTCATGCTTTTACTGGTAGGGTGACTCATCTGTGCCATCAGGCTGGTGAGACATAGAGAAACTCGGGTACAGGAAGAGCAGATGGGATAACATGTTTGAAAGTTCTCTGAAAATGGTAAATCAATCTGAGAGCAGGGGCTCTAAGAGCTCTGTTTTCAAACTGACCTGGATTCAAAATCTGCTTCTGGAAGGTTCCTGTGCAAATGGCTTACCCTCTTGGCGCTTCAGTTTGCTCCTCTGGAAGAGCAGGGGGTGTTGCAGTAACCACCTTAGTGGGCTGCTCTGAGAATGGAACTGCACAACGGGATGAGGGTGAGGCACAGAAGTTGGCATGAGGCCATCTGTGGTGCCGGTGCCAGTGACTGAGAGGAAGTGGACCCTGCCCCAGGATGGCCTCCAGCACCTTCCATTCAGTTCCTACCTATCCCTCATTCTTATCCGAATCCCCCAGGCAGGGGGGCCCTCTCCTCTCCAAGCACTGACAAGGAGACCTGACAGTCACTGCTATTTAATGAGCAGGCTTGTCGTCCCCAGAGGCTTGGCTCCTGTTCATCCTGTGCCCCCGTGGCTTGCGCCTTGGCCTCTGCAAAAAGGCCTCTGGGAACAACACTTGTGGAGGGACCAGAAGGCAGAGGCAGTGGCTGGGTAGTAGCTATCTTGGCCTTGAATCCAGAAAGGCGTGTGTCATTTATATCGGGGAGTAATGGGGAGAGAGAGGCTTGTAACTACATTCAAAACATTTCTACCAACTTCGTTTACTTGATACAATTGAATTCATATACATAGATATATGTATATACATAAATATGTACACACATACATATATACACATATATTTGTGCGTGTGTGTATGTGTGTATAGATATACACACATATTTACCAGTATGCTTTCCAGTTTGTTTTGCTTTCAGGCTGTGCTGCAGCCTGCAGGTGTAAGTCCACTGGGGTGTTAAAAAGCCTGCTGGGGAAGCTGGCCCTGCTGCACGAAGCCCTATCTCCAGCTATCAGCAAAGGTCAAAAGAGATAAAAAGAATAAGCACCCATTCTCCAAGAGGGGAGTATTTGGAGGACTGGCACTTGATGTGACATGGGGTGCTCACCTGGAAAACGGGGGCTGGAGGGGAGTAGAGCCAACCGTGCAAAGACCTGGAGGGGCTTGACGATAATGTGCACAGAACCAGTGTGGCACCCGGCCAGGTGACGCTCTATGACGCCAGCAACTCTCAGCAAGACGACTTGGCAGGGGTGCCAATCTAAACTTTTTGGACTTATTACATAAGTTTTAAAATGAGCTGCTTGGAAGGAAATGATCTGCACCTGTCCCTAAGAGTCAGCCCAGCTAAGGTCTTCATGGACGGATGCGGAATAGGGGACACACACAGGGTAGTGGGGGGTCTCCAGGAGCCAAACACGGGGCCACTGGGTTTTCCTCAGTCAGAAAGATGAGGAACAGTTTCAAATAGAAACTGAACCCATGTGTTGGCCATTATGGATAAGCCCCAAACCACCACCAACCAAGCAAGAAGCAAAACCTGCTCCTCTTCTAAATATCCAGTGAACTGAAAAGACGTACCCTTCCTCTTGCGCTCCCTCCCTCCTCTCTAGCAATGTGACTGTGTCTCTGCCCGGAGACTTTCCAAATCTGACTCTTCAGGACAGAAATGCCCGTGGGGTTTTCCTGCCTTCTCACCTGTCACAGTGAACACTCTGCTCCTCTGTGCTGCTGATCTGAGCCCATGTGACCCCCCAAGAGTCCCAGGGCTGAATAACCCCGTCTGGCTGTCTGACCTGCGGGCAGCCCGTGTCCTCCAGCCCTCTCGTCTCCTGGGGAGCGTCTGGTTGGAGCAGGTGACATTTTGGGCACTTCAGGCCTTCTGCTCTGCCACTCTGACCCCATTAAGGCAAGGCCACCTGTGGCTCTGGAGCTAGACTGGGTTTCCAACCCTGCTCCACCCCTTGTAGCTGGTGGCCTTGGGCAAGGCACACACCCACCAGCGGGCACCGGGCGGTGGTGGGGATTACTATGGGATGCCACACTGTAAACTTCATCTGCGCGGATATTCTCCAGTTGCTCTTATGCAAACAACAGTGTAATGCTCATCAGATGAGCCTTACCCTGAATGCAGGGTCTCAGCCCAGGGTCCCCTCTCTGCCAGTTCAGAAATGGGGCAGGCCTATTCGTCAGAGTGAGGGCACCTGTGATTTAACAATCATGAAGTTGCCAGGTAGAGCAGGTCAAGGTCATGTCCTTCCCACCCTCGGCTCCCAGGGCTCCCGGGCCTTGCTGCAGGGGTGGACACATCAAGGCAGGCAGACTGTGTAAATGAGGAAGTCCTGTGCCTAGCAGACATGGAGAACAAGGACCCCGCCCGTGGACACATGTTAAACAAGGACTGTTTCCAAACAAGATTCCACACCCTGATCGTGTCTGCAGGGGGAATGCGGGACTCCTCTGCTGCGGAACTGCTCGCCTGGGCCTGACCGTGATCCTCATCACCACTGCGGGTGTGTAACAGCTTTGTCGAGAAACAATTCATATCCACAATGTGCTCCCCGAATTGTGCAACCACCACGATCAATTTTAGAGCATTTCAGCTCCCCAAAAGGAAACTCCCTACCTTGTGGCAGTCACTTCTTGTTTTTCCCTCCCTCCTTCCTGAAGCTCTAATTTACTTTCTATCTCCCTAGAGTTGCCTGCTCTGGATATATCACTTGGACATATAATTTGGGGTGTGTAAGTCATACAAGTTGAATCCTACACTAAATGGTCTTCTGTCTTTCCCTTCTTTCAATCAAGGAACATACTGTTTTCAAGGTTCATCCAAGTTAGACCATGTATCCAATACTGCATCCCTTTTTATGGCCAAATAATATTCCATCAAGTGACGGAACTTTTCTGATCCATCCATCTAATGACATGTCAGAATTCTGGCTATGTGAATAAGCTGCTCTGAATATTCAGGTGTAAGTCTTTGTGTAGCTGTGTTTTCATTTCTCTTCTGGAAGCACACAGGAGGGGGTGGCTGGGTCGCACGGTAGACTGTATCTAACCGTGCAACACATGGCAGAAGTGTTTTCCGGTGTTGTGTTTGATCTTCTGCATTCTCATCAGAAATGCAGGGGCGTTCCACTGTTCCACATCCTCACCAACACTTGCTAGGGTCAGTCTTTTGAGTCTGAGTCCTTCTGATGGAAGAAAAGAGGTGTCTAGTTGTTTCAATTTGCATTTCCCTGTCCTCCTTCTGAGTTACCAGTTGGCTGCCAGGACCTGCATGGGACACAGGACAAGGAAGGCACACCCTTAGTCGTCGAGGGGCCCACAGTTGGTGATGGGGGTCTTGGTTTCTGAAGCAGCCTCCATTTCACAGGTTTTCTCTGCTGATTCCTTGTGCTAAACAGAGGAGTAGGTGTCAGGAGGCAAACACCAGGTGAAGAAAAGCAAGGACATCTGGGTGGGAGGGTGAGAGAGCCAGACAGCAGTACAGCAGAGAGCTTACTTAGCAGTTTGCAGGTTGCCTGACTTTGTTTTCTCAGCACATTGGAATCTCCTGGCTACTGGTCTTTTATTTCCTTTAATTAGCCTCCCACACTGAAGCCGACAGGTCACAATTTCAGGAAGTGCTCCAGACGGCTTTGCCCTCCAGACGCGCATCCTAAGATGCTCATTCCTTAGGCCGAAATGTATCCTATTTCTCATCCTTAGAGCTGACCCAGGGGCTGGCAAGACCATTGTACTTCCGGTGCTTTGCCTTTTCATTCCCAGCTTTACTCCTCACATGAAAGACCATGTTATTTACACAGTATCTTGATGGCCTGGGCAAGAATCCTGGGAAGAATGAAAGTTGCAGGAGAAAACCTTGATAAAGCTCAGGCATGCACCAGCGCCTGAGAGGCTGGGCGCTGCAGCGGCCTGGGACCTATTTGGTGGGAAAAGGAGCTACTGCAGCTTCCAGGCAAAGCTGGCGCCCCTGAAGGGCACTTGCTTGAGAACAGGGTGCCCTCAGAGATTCCTCAGCAGCGACAACTGGTACACTCACCATTGGGAGGAACAGACATTTCCTGAAGGTGGGGAGGAAATTTTAAGAGTCTGGAGCAAATAACCCGGAATGACTTTCTAACCTATTAACTTGTGATCCTAGTAGGAGAGAGAGCTTTACAGAAGTAAACGGCGAGACAGCAGACGGAATGGCGCTGTGTGACCTGGCAGCACACGGGGGGAAGCAGCCGCTGGAGGGCAGGTCAGGGCTGTCTTGACAGAAGCGGGGACACTGAGGCTGGGCCTTGAAGGATGACTGGGAGTTCACTGGAAGATAATGGAAGGAATGACCTATGTGTCAGAAGAACTGAGGCCTGAGACGTGAGGCCACGGCTCAGGAAGCTGCCGGCCTTCAGCGAGTCTGGGGGAGCGGGTGGGTGGAGAAATGGTTGAGGGAAAGCCGGTGAGCTCAGTGAGGGCTGGTCCCCCAAAGAACCATAAGGGCTGAGATGAGGGCCGAAGCCACTGAAGGGTTTCCAGCAGGGGCAGGACCTGATCGGAGTATGTTCTTGAAGTGCCCCCAGGTCACTCACTGTGAGCGGGAATGGACGGAGAGGGCAGGGCAGGAGCCATCCCATGGGGGTCTCGTAGAGGTGTGGGGTGCCCGCGCGGGGCACCTGGGTGGGAAGCTGGCTGGCAGCACATTGGTGGAGGCGAGGGTCTGCCGGGCCTGAAAGAGAGGTGCCTGTTACACCACAGTAGTCACCCAGCTCAGTCCCCATAAAAGGGGGCTGTGGACCTCTTCCCCTCTTGGGGCAGATCCCGGGACACTAGTATCAGGGAAGGTGGGCGGGCTCAGTGGGGATGACCACAACCACCTGCTCAGGGCCCTGCTCCTCAGTATTCCACCCCTCACACTCGGTGGCCCAGCCTGGCTGACAGCCAAGCTCATGGCCATGCCACACGGGGTGGGGTGGGCAGGGTGGTGAGACCCCTGCTTTTCCAGAGGAGGAAATCAAGGTACAGAGAGGCGCTTGGGCTTCCCAGGCCCCAAGATGAAGAAAGGGCAGAGCCAGGACTCAGGTAAAGGTCTTTGCATTCCAAGGTCATGTTTCCAGGCTGCTTCTCACAGAGCCAGGAAAATGGTGAGGAAACGGAGGCCCCAAATGAGCACACTGCACACTGTGAGAGGTCGCCAGGCTGCCTGCCCACATCCCAATACTGACTGGAGTCGAAATCCCACCTGCACTGGTGGCAGGCAGCCTGTTTGCTGAGTACGATGAAGACACAGGCCTCTGGCGAGGCCGACACGCCCTGACTGACAGGGCAAAGGACTTACAAAACACCACAGCTCCAGGGGGTTTGCAACAGGCTCCTGTGACAAGGCAGAAAGGACAGAGTGCTCTGGGATGTGGGCTTCTCTGAAAAAGCCATCATTTTAATCTCCTTCTGACAACTAATTCAGACACGGCCAGCCTCAGAGCAGCCAGGGAAGCGGCCCTTCGCCCCGGTGGCACCCACTTCCTCCAGGCCGGCAGCAGCGAGCCGCATGCTATCTCCCAGGCCGCTCTGAGCCGCTCCAGGTACCCGCAGTTTGTTTTATGGATGGTCTGTCGTGAGTCAATATGATAATGTTTCCTGTGAGAACTTTATTTCCCTGCATTGTTTGCAAAGTCTCTGTGTGTGTCTGAGCACGTACTCCTAATCAGGCAGCTTCGCTGGGGTTACAGGACGCCCCGGGGGGCGGGGCAGGGGCCCAGGGAGACCGGACTTGCTGTCCCTGTCCCCTCCTTTCCCCTCCGGTGTCAGGGAGAGGTGGGTTGACTCACACACTCAGGTCTCACCTCCAGTCCGCGGTGGGCTGTCTCTTCTTGCTGAAAGTCACCGAACTCAGTCATTTTTAGCTGGGGCTGCCACGCAGGCTTCAACCACCAAGGCCACCTGAGGCCGTCTGCAAGTGCTTCTGAATAATCCCATGAGGGCAGGAGAGGACCCTCTCTTTTACCCCTTGATTTGTGGTGGGGAAACCCAGCGAGGTTACATAACTTGTCTCTCTGAACAACTAGCAGTGAGGCACCAGGGACTGCGGGAACAGTGGAGTCTTTGGAGCTCTCTCGTCCTGGGTTCAAATCCCAGCTTTCCCACTTGTCAAGGGACAAATTCCTTTATCAAGTCTCAATCACTTTAACCTCCAAATGGGTTACTAACACCTCCCAGATCAGCTGTGAGCATGAAAGCAGGAAACAGACACACAGTATCCTTTCTTTCCCCCAGTTTTCTCCGAAATACAAGTTGGAACAGGCCTGGAAGCATGTGATGCCAACCAGGTGCCTCGGCTATAGGCCCAAGAGGACCTCAGGCCTTGATGCACTATGCCCAGGATGGTCCTCACACCATTTAATAAAGGCCACTAAACTCTGGGGGCTTCCAAAACAGAGAGAAAATGGCCCTGGTGCTAAGACATAGCTGTCAAGATTAACAGCACAGCAGTTTTAAAGAAGCAGAAAGAAGAAACTCTGCATGCCCCGGGCCTCCCGCTGCTGCTTCCTTGGCCGCCCACCCCTGCAGGCTGGGAGAGCCCCCAGCTGAGCTTACCTGCCTTGGTGGCATCTCTGTTGACACTTTTAACTCACATTTCCATCTTTTGCTGTTATGACCTGTCCAGTAGACACTGGATGTTTTCACTGCCCACAGTGCATCTCCCCTTCTTCTAGAATCAGAACCAGCTTTCCCCTTCACTAAATGCACTCTTTACAGACTGTCCCCAACTATTTTTGACCAAGGGAGGGCATCTGACCTCAGCCAAAGCAAGCAGTTGCCCTTCTCCTGATTCTCACAGGGAACAAGGACTAAGCATCCTGAGAGCTTCCTCACCCCACAGAGGATTCCTAAGGAGATGCACCAGCTCTGCAGCTTCGACCCTGGAGCTGCCTGCCACTCATCCTGCGTGGCCCGAGTGTGAGCCCCGCTCCCACACCTTCCCAGGAAAGTTCATTTGCCCTAAAGCTACATGGGTTCTCTGTTGCTTGCAACCAAAGTGTCCTAAGTGACACCCAGTGGGCACAGACACATTAGTATCGTCTCCTCAATCATCTCAGGAGCAGGCTCACTCATTTATTTATTCATTTATTTATTTACCCAACAAGCCACTACCAAGTGCCTCCTCTGGATCAGGTCTGTGCTGGGAGCGGGGGACTCAGGAATGAAAACACAGTGGCCGCCTCCAAGCAACCCCGAGTCTGCACATCCTTGTGAAAGAAGCACAGGTTATCCCTTCACTCCTTCGTTCCTCATCGTCAGATGCTGGCGGGCGGCTACCTCGTTGTCCAGGGCCGGGCCGGCAGTGCAGATGGTGATGGCGTGCCTGTCCACGTGGAATGAAGAGCAATTTGCACAGAGCAGGTGCTAAGATGAACTCAGGGTTTCAGAAGGTCAGAATCTGACCCAGAAGCCACACACAGAGTGATTTTCAAACTATCTTGTGGGATCCTGGTGGTGGAGTGCTGATGTTTCATAAAGTATTCTCTGTATAACTTATATACCATGAAGTTCACCTGATATGTGTACGATTCAAGGGTTTTCAGAAAATACGCAACGCTGTGCACACGTCGGCGCCCTCCCATTCGACCATCGCCATCACCATCCAGAATTCCACCCTGGAACTCTCTCATGCCTGCTGGCGGTCAGTGCTGCTTGAAGTGTTCTGTATTTTAAAAATCTTTAAGACAAAATTTCGGAATCAGTGACGTCTTCCAGCCCACTCATTCCACAGGTGGGGAAACTGAGGCCAGCTGAGGACAGGTCAAGCCAGCACAGTGCTGAGATTCAACTCCTGAGCCCAGCTCTGTTCTCTCAAGGAGGGGGCACCCCGAGAGGTTAAGAGTCCAGGAATCAGGTAGTGTGAGCGCACCTGCAGGCTCCATTGTGTATGAGCTATGTGACCGTGGGCTAGCTGCTTGCCCTCCCTGGGCCTCGGTTTCTTCTCGAGCAAGAGAGGAGAGCCGCAGCTACCCAAGAGGGCTGGTGCATGGAATTTACGAGAGCACGGAGATGACACTTGGCACAGAGGAGGGCGCAGAGAACACTCAGGGAAAGTTGGCTAATAGTGGCCATTTCACCACATCACTGTCCCCCAGTCGGCCCTTGGAAATTTGGAATTAAAAATACAAAAACCACAATCAGTGCCGGCCCCAAATGGCAATGTCTGTACAGAGGCAGCTTTCTAAGAATGTGGTGCAACACCCCCCCGCCACCCCCTGGGGCATCATCACCCTGTTCAGCAGATGGAGCAACTTAGGGGGGCTTGCTCAAGCTTCCTCCCCGGACACAGCAGGAGATGCACCGCCTGCTGTTCCTTCCTCCCGCTCAGCATTTCCCAACAGGCCCACACAGACACACTTCAACAGCGTCCAGGGAGCCTGGCTCCCTTCCCACTCCCACCCAAGGGGCCAGATGTGTGCTTCTGGAGGACAGACGGGAGGGGCAGGCCCCGCCGCCCACCCTGCCTGAGCCGCCACTTCCCAGCTATATGTGAGGCCTCAGAGCTGCATGGAGATGGAACAGGGCACCTAGGAAGGAAGGCAGATGGCCTATCACGGTGCTGCACATGTTGATGGTTATCACTAACTGAAGATGGAAGCTGTTCATATCAGGCCCTGACAGTTCAGGAAACTGAAGTTCAGGGAAGAGGGGTAGTTTGCTCAGGTAGGGCGCTCCAGAAACCACGTGGTCCTCTGGGAAGTGAGACAGGGTTCAGGCAGGGCTGCTCCTATGAAGCAGGGAGCTCGGACACCAGCCATCTTTCAGACACACTGGAGGAGTGTGTCAAAGGCAGCTTTGAGGCGAAGCAACCGTAACTCTGGGCGACTTAGTTAACCCCAGACTTTTGCGGGGAACACACTGCCTCATTTGCGAGGCTGCCATAGTGATTAGAGTACATGTATGTACAAAGCTCCAAGCTTGGTCCTAGGCATTTACTGAGCTCTCCTGGGGTGCAGGACATGGAGTATCCAAGACCAACAACTTCCCATCCCCACAAAGCTCCCAGTTGAGGTGCCGCCGGACAGACACCCTTGGTAATCTGAGTTTGGTGCTGATGTGGATTAGAATGAAAGTGCCTGGGAGAATGAAGGAGGAAGCAGGAGGGTTCTGGCCTTGAATGATGAATTGACCACTGACAGCGGAGGAGGCTGGGTGGCCCCACGTAGCTGGAAGTCAGGCTGTGGGAAGGGGGTCTGGGGGGGCGAGGCTGGTAAGAGAAGCTGAAGTCAGACCAAGAGGTTTTGAGTGATGGGAATTTAAAATTTATCATGTAGTTGACAGGGAGCCACTGAAGGTGTCTGAGTAAGGGAATGCCTCAACCAGAGGGGCCTTTAGGAACTGATGTGACAGAAGTTACACTTAATCAAGAGGGAACATGAGAGACAGTCTCCTTCAAGGCCCTCCTCAGACTCCTGATGGGA
Organism: Solenodon paradoxus; assembly: GCA_004363575.1. Classification (NCBI taxonomy): domain Eukaryota; kingdom Metazoa; phylum Chordata; class Mammalia; order Eulipotyphla; family Solenodontidae; genus Solenodon; species Solenodon paradoxus. The sequence continues at coordinate 195,075 of RJWH01001039.1, forward strand.
TGAAGGAGCATTGCATCTATTGGGCACCTGTAGAAATGACTTAAATACGTGTATCACTTTAGCAAGGTGACCACTCAGTTACCAGAGAGCAGGCAGTAGTTGGAGAGGGGAGGCCACTGCTGAAACCCAACTCACAGGAGGGGTGCCTGCCCCCAGCAAAGACACACAAGTACCCACCACAGGCAGGGACTCTGCGAGTTCACTATTCGGGGCTGTTTCGCCTTGGGACAAAGAGCTCTGCAGCAGCCACTCTGTTACAGTGTCCCGATGGCAACAATGTCAGTGAGACCATGGTGACATCAGTGGACTGGACACCCTGCCGGTCAAGGCAGGGACTCACTCATCTGATTACTACTGTGAACAAATACACAACAAGCACAAAGCAAGAAAGGCGATGCACATGGTCCCGCTCCCAGATCCTCCATCTTGGCAGCTCAAGCTAACCCTGTCGGTGGGAAAAGCCGGGGGTGGGACTGAGGCACCAAAAGGTCACTCTTTTGACACTGGGTCACTGGATGAGTCAGCCCATTGCCCACCTCTTCTTCCTCTAGACACCCCAAGAATTCCACTTCTTTGCTACCCGGTCTTGGCTACCTTGCATAGCTGTGCGGCCGCCTGCCTTGGGCTGCCCTGCTCTCCCGCTGCACAGAGAATGCTGAACCTTCTCCCACAGATGTGAGGAGCTCTGCTTCCTCACTGGGGACAAGGTTTGGGGACAGATGTCCAACTTCATAACTCTCAGTCCAGAGTCACTCCTGCCTACCCCCAGCCGCGTCCTCCCAGGCACCACACAGTCAGGCACAGATGTTGACCTTTCAGAGCCCGAAGACCGCCCATGCCCAGCTCATGTGGTGGTGGCCCCCGTCAACCCACCATCTCGTGGCCTTAGGAGATCAAAAGCAGGCCTGGCCTCCAGGACAGTGATGACCTGGAAAGGGAACTGAAGAGGAGGAGAACTGGAGTAAGAGAGAAAATACTCTGATGAGAAAGGATGGGAAAGGTTTAGAGAGACTGCACTCGCATGGTGTTTAGCTAGGTGTATGCCTTTGGCAGGATAACTTGCTGGCACATTAATTTCGGACTTGTTCTTGCACAAGTAAGAGACACAGAAACAGGTTTCATTTCCATCTCTCCACAGCAGCTTCTACCAGAGAAGAATTTACTGGCCTTCCCCTCCATTTCCCCTAAAAACCTGTGCTCCCTAAGGGGATGGCACCAGACAGTTTTGAATGAAGAGGGCTTCAAAGGTTAAAGGGAACAGAGTGGGAAGGAAAGAGCTATGCCTACCTGGGAGGTGGCCCGGAGGCATGGCCAACGACAGGCATGCTGGCACAGAGGCCTGAGGGAGACACTGCAGCTGCAGCCCAGGACCCACCCGCCCTGCCTGGCCTGCAGGGGAGAGTCACCTACCTCCCCAGGGCCAGTTGAGTATTTCAGAAGCAGGCACGAGGAATTGAAGACAGAGGCCCTCCTTCAACTCTCCAGGTTGCCCCACCCTGGAACACAGGCATCTGAGCTAGAAAGAAAATATACTTACTGTTAGACTCAGGCGCTGCAGTGTTTCCATTATGTAGGCTTATGAGCGACCCCTGAGTGGAAATGGCCACACCACGGTGGCCGAGGGGACTGTTTGCTTTCATCCCTGTGCTGCCCAGTTTATATTGTCTGTCATGAACAGGAGATATTTTTGTCAATGAAATAAGGTGAAGACGATGAAGTTGCTTGCAGAGCGTTTTGGTGAAAACAGGTAAATGCGTGTATGTGTGTGCTCACTTAGACAAAAGGTCAGCAGCGTTTCTGGGGCATCAGGTTGGGGTTCACTTTTAATTTCTCACTTTTCATTTTGAAATGAATGTCTGAAATAGAGAATTTTATCCTCGAATATTTTTTTCTACAATAAAATGAATTATACAAAAACAAAACAAAACAAAACAAACCCAAGAGAAATATTTTCACCAGAGGCAGGGAGAGTGGCCCAGCTCCTCCTGGACAAGCATGCAAAAGGAGGGACATTTGGTGGTGGTGGAGGTGACATGGAGCCAGGCTGAGGCTGATTTGAGGACAGTCCCCACAGGAAACAGTGTTGAGCAATGAGGTTGGGAAGGGCAGGGAGCGGGGGACCAGATTCCAAAGGCTGTCCATCAAACCCCGTTAGCATCTGCATCAAATGCTGGTGAAAACACCCTTATCAGAAAAGCACACAGCCCGGAGGCCCCCACAGTGAAGGAAGGGCTCTGCAGCTACTCAAGTGAAACGTCACCATTATTCATTGGGCAGGCATGTGTTTGGTCCCTGCGGTCAGGCCCTGATGCAGATGGAAGTGATAAGCTTGGGGAGGAGCTGAGAACTTCTTCAGCAGACTTACAGTCCCAGTCCCCTCTCTGTGGCTGTGTCGCCCTAGGCAAGTTACTTAACCTCTCCAGGTTCATTTCTCTGTTGAATGACGAGAATGCTGCCTTCCGGAAGGCTGTCATCGGGGACTGTAATCAGGGATAATGGGGTAAGAGAGTATGCAGAGGCCCCTTGCCCCTTATGGACTGGGGCACATAATAGATGCTCAGCAGAGGTCTGTCCTCCTCTTGGTCTCAGCAGCTGCCCACCGGACTCAGAGCCAGAGGGAGAGGCAGAAAGAAGAGGACTGATGATGATGATGATGATGGATTGTGTCAATTTTTGGTCAGCATGGACAACGGTTCATTCTCATACTAACCCTGAAAGGACAGGGTCGCTGTGGCTACCTTACAGAGGAGGATGTTGAGGTTCAAACAGACTGTGTCATTTGTTCAAGGTCACACAGTCAACATGAGGCAGAGGTGGACTCCATCTGGGTCTCTGTCTCTTGGCCATGGAACTAGTCTTCCCCAGTCTGATAAATGCCAATGAGGGGCATTAAAGGAACACAGAAGCAAGAACATGGTGAGGGGGCCAGTGGAATCAAGGGCAGCTTCTCAGAGTTGGTGACATTTGTGTTATGTCTTGAACAGTCTGTAGGAGTTGCCAGGCTCTGTGTTAGGCAGATGCAAAGATTAATAAGATGGTGACCATCCCTGTTCCAGGCTCAGACTTTGAGAGCTGAACAGGCCCCCAGAGGCTGTCAGGTCTCACAGCTGAGGTGAAGAAAGTGAGGTTCAGGGGTCATCCAAGGTCCCCGGAATGCTCATGTGCACAGCGCACACTTGGGCCCAGCCTTGTACTGGAACCATAACTGTTGTGTCATTTTACCTTTCCAGCTCCCCTGACCTACAGGAATGGTCAAGCCCCCTTTAAGGGCAGGGAAAGGAAGTGGGCTGCCCATTATCACACAGCTAAGAAGTGACATGGCCTAGATCTGAAGGCTGGCCTCCTCAACCCTTAAGGCAGTGGTCTTACAAGGCAGAACGTGGACAGATGGAAAAGATGGCCCCCACCAGTGGAGAGCTTGGAGACCGTGTCTGTCTTTGACCCCTCCAGCCCTGCTGTGAGCTCCCTCAAGGTGCCAGGATAAAGGGTCCTGTTTAGCAATCGCCGAACAGAGCAGGCCGCTCTGGGACAGCACAGGGTGGTGACACCTCCAAGCTCTTGGCCGCCGCTGCACTCCCATTGCGAGAAGGGCAGGCCCCATGTGAGACAACTGTTGCCTCATGTTAGGGCCTCGAGCTGTAGGATGGGGACTAGGGACCTGAGCTCTGGTGCAAAGGCTCATATGATTAGGAACGGCCTTGTGCAACGGTGTGGGTCAAGGGTTTGCCAGTCAGATGCCTGATAAACAATTCCGGCTCCTTAGATACAAACACAACAAGCTCTTCCTTTGTATTCAGTGAGTGGCAGCCGCAGGCCGGGGCACGAGTATACATTATTCATATTCTCACCACATTTCTAGGATGGAGGCGGTTTTGCCACCCCTGTCCTGTAGATGAGGAAACTGGGGCCCAGAGAGGGGAAAGACCCCCAGAGAAGTACTAAGTGCGGGAGTCAGAGTGTGAACTCGGGGATACTGGCTCTCAGAACCCACCCCTTCTGCCACCTCCATTTGAAGGCTGGGCTCTCTGTTCTGAGGGCCTGTGGTAAGCGGACGGGAGGCTGCTCCTTCACATTCACAGCAGGGTCCCTGCTACACAACTGTCCAGATTCACAGTGTCACCCAGGGGTTGAACTCGGGGTCTTAGGCGTCTAAGAGACCTGACTGCATTCAAGTCCTGACTGCCGTCTGCAGGCTCTGGTGTAGGGTCAGGCCGTCGGCCTGTGTGAGCCCCAGCCTCATGGCACCTAGCACAGGCTGAGGCTCTGAGTTCAGGCGGCGTGCAAATTCAAGGACCCCGGACCTCGGGAGCGCCTGGCATTGGATGCACTGGATAAATACTTGTCAACTCATTGGAGGGTTTTTAACCAAGTTAGGGCACCATCCTGAAAGGCAGACAAGGGTCAGAAGCTCCACAGCGGGGACAACGGGCCATCCTGGAAGTGGAGCCCACCGCCCGTCACGCCTTCAGACGTGCAACCCCTTCCAACATCTTGACGCAACCTCGATGGAAGCTCGGAGCCCAAACCTCCCAGCTACACCACCCCCACACTTCTGACCCACAGACTGCCACTGTCCGAGCCACTAGAATTCGGGGTCATCTGTTCGGCAGCAGAAGACACTCGGGCACGAGAGGACTCTCCTCTGAGGGACTCTCACTTGCTCACGCGATGCTCCCTCCGCCTCCACGTGCACCCATGTCTTTCCTGACTATCTGCTTTGGAAACAGCTGGGACAAACATCCCGACGTGCAGACTGTCTGTGCAAGACCTGTTTGGCAGAAGCACATGCGTCTGGGCCCACGTCACAGCCCAGGCTGCTTCGGATGTCAGCCACAGCCGTGGGGACGGTCCGTGCCTGCGCTGACTCACCCGAGCTGCCAGAGGCCCGCACCTGGCTGTGCGCAGCACATCTTCTCACATCCCACCCAGGACTTTCTCCAGGGCTGTGGGAGCCTTACCCGCCCACATGTAAACACAGCCAGGACATCCCCGCGGTGTGGGGACAACCGTCCACCAGTGAGGGCTGTGACCGTCCTTCTGGTGAGTTATCCAGGGAGTGTGCCCCGACTTGAGAGCAGCGATTGCAACACACGCCCGTGCTGACCTTTCCTCCTTCCCTGCCTCGTTCTCCTCGCTCTCCCACTACCGCTTCCCATAAACACCGCTCGCACCACCCGTGCTCCTGGCCTGCTCTCAGGCTCCCGTGACGCACACTGGGACGTACTGAGTCAGGAGCAGCAGGCCCCAGGAAAGTGCCTTGCCCTTCTTCAGCATCCCGATGTTGAGAAGCTGCTCGAAGCAGTTTCCCACGTGGGAACCGGCACCCCGCTTCCACGAGTGGTCAGCAGAGCCAGGTGTGCCCGCGTGTGGCCAGGTCCACAAGCACCTTCCTCCATGCTGCTTTGCACCCCGGGAGCTGGACCTGGATGCGTGGTTTGCACCAGCAGGCATCCTCGCTCTGGTGTCTGCTTGCTTCCATTGATGGGACACACGCAGAGGGCCAGAAGGGAGAGGGAGGTCTGCAGCCCATTCCTCTGGCTTCTCCCTGTGGGGTCCCCAGGAGCTAGCTCCCTCCTTGGACCCAGGTCACTGCTCCTGTCAGGTAGTCAGGCAGTGTTCTTCACACAGCTCACCCTCTCTTCAGGTGCCGTCTCTCTGTGACTGGTTTGCACTATCCCTATGGTTCTCTACGCTCTGCCCCACCTCTCTAAGTAATCTCTCATTAAACTGTCTTCCAGCGACCCAGTGAGCGCACCTGCTGTTTCCTGTGGCAAATGGTGGGCCACCATTCTCTATGAGCGCCATGCCTATTTGGACAGAGTAAATCACATTTCCCTCATGAGACTGTAGAGGTTAAAAGGCATCTGCTCCTCTAGAAACCATTTCCTTATTCTTTGGTCCAGTGATTTCATTGAGATGTTCTAGCCGCCCCTGGAGAGACTCCATACCCTGCTTTAGGGATGGAAGTGGACCTATGGATAATCCATTTTTTGCATGGCTTTTTTGCATCCTGTGGACACACTGATTGGTTAGGTAGCATGTCATGTGACTTTGGCTGGTTCAATCAGGTTGAAGATCTGGGTGCTGGCAGGTGCTTCCTGAAAAGCCCTGCCCTCCCTGGTCTGGGGGTCTAATTGCACCAGACCAGTGTGGGAAACTAGCTCCCACCATTGGCTGCCAAAAACACCACATGCCCTTGAGCAAATTACTTAGCCATTTTGACTTCATCTACCTCTTCTTAAAAAGGGGCATCAGAATTCTACAAGTCCCTCAATGAATTCTTGTAAGACTCAACTAAAGAACCCCTACAAAGAATTTGAAGGAGAGTTCACTGAAAGCCTTCTAGGCTTTACCCAGAGGCCTCTTCTTCCCTAGACTATGTCAGCGGAGCGGAACCAGTAAGGGTTCAGTGACAGCTTCCTGTTGTGGGCAGGACTGCTCTGGACCTAATCAGGCTCCTGACCCAAATTCACAGGCCTCTTGTTGCTCACAGGACTGGTTTTGGGGGCCCCACTCCACTGGCCCAGAATGTCTGCGTCATGTCCGTCTTCCTGTGCCCCCAGAAGTGATCACCAAAACCTGATTTTCCCATATTTCCACTAAGAAGTAGGAGCCGGGTCCTGGGGGATGTCTGCCAAGGAGGAGGATTTGTGACTGGCTTCGGCTGGCTGCAACTGGGGACCCTGGGTCTAATCTGCCCCCAACGTTTTGGGCAGTCTCGCTGCAGAGATGCCAAGCACATTGCAAACAGCCACCTGGTCACCACCAGGCCTGGGACACCAACGAAGCAGGACCAGGAGGGAAAGATCTTGCTTAGCACAGCTGCTCCTCTGGTGTTCGAAATACACCCCCACTAGGGCTTGACTTAGTGGGGGTCAACATTTCTCACTATTCAGATTCCACTTTAAAAAAGAAAAACATTGGAGAAGTCAGAGGCATTCTAGGATCTGGATTCGGCTTCATTTTCTACTCTTCCTGTGAGTCCAGTGTCTCACCCGCATTGGACGACGCAGTGTTTCCAGAAGCTTTCACCTGCACCTTTCCTTTAGCTGTAATGCCCTTCCAACTTGCTCCCCTGATCGACTCCTCCTGGCCTCATCAGACCCACTAAGTTGTGGCCTGCTCCCACCAGGCTGAGTAGGAGGCTCTCCCGGGAACCATATTCCATCACTGCCCTCACTGCTCTGACTGGTGATGGGTGGTTACTTACCTTTCTCCTTCACCAGACAGTGTGTTCCTTGAAGGCAGGGCTCATGTCTGGGTCATCCCCAGTGAACCCAGCACCCAGAGTCTGGTATTCAGTGGGAACTCAAGGTGTTCTCATTGTATTAGTGGGGGGCTCTGGCCTCTGCTATTGCTAACCTGGTGTCTGGTTTTGGGCTCCCCCATAAGCAGAGCCTGAGCAAGGATCTGAGGGGAAGTTGCTGACTGGGGAGGTGAGACCATCAGTAGGGGACCTGGAAGGGAAGTCAGCCCAACAAAGCATATTCTCAAGCTGGTTACCAGTGTGGGAGACTGAATCTGAAGCCCAGCAGGGAGCCGCAGGCGCAGGAGAGAGCTGTGTCCCACCTGCGGAGTGAGGAAGCTGGACTGCTCACCTCCCTGCAGCAGTCCTGGACTGCGGGCTGCTCCTGGGAGCTCAAGATCCAGCAGACCAGGCAGGCAGAGCCACGCAGGGCTAGTGGCAGATGTCGTGCCGTGTGTGTCCAAGTGTCAGGGTGAGGGACAGGAGTGGACGCCTACCACCCAACTCTGCAGCACTCAACCCCTCCAATCCCGACTATGCACTCCTTGAAGGCAGTGACTTGTTTTACTCGCATCTATGTCCCCAGAACTCACCAACAGGGCCTGGCTCAGAGAAGATGCTTGGTGAGTACTGAGTGAATGAGGGGATGGCTGAATAGAATGGCTGTCAGGTTAGTGACTTCCTTCCTTCCTGACGGGAGAAATTAGGGGTCTAGAGAGGTCTGGGGGCCGAGAGAGGACACAGAGGGTGGCAGGGCTGGAGCGGGGTGGTCATTGGGACGAGAAGACTGGCCCATGGCTTTGAGGCTGGCTGGATGGACATAAAGAAAGACTCGTTTTGTGTGTTTTATAGGGTAGGGAGGCTCCCCAGGCTCAGGCCTGGCTGCTGTGGGAATTGGTTTCCGCCCTGGGCCTGTGGGTTGCGTGACTTCTGGAATGCTGGGCTCAGGGCGTGGAGGCAAGCAAACCCATTAGCCCTATCAGTGATCTCCTGGTGCAGATACTGGAGTTTGAGGAGGCCCAGCGGGCTCTGCCCGACTGTAAAGAGACGTGATTGAGGTGGGTCATAGGGAGGTGGCAGTGATTAAGGGGGGGTTGAGTTCCGCAGACTTCCTGCCCAGCAGGTAGTGGCGACCCGGGAGTGAGAGGATGGGATATTAGTCATAGTGTAAACCCTCTCTGAGCTCGTAAAACTGGGGGTAGAGTTGGCTCAGAACCTCAATAGCTCCAGAGAGAAAAGCTGACTCTGGGGGTGAAACTGTGGCGCCCGGGGCAAACCTTCTGAGTCTCCACGGAACAGCATCTGCCCAGAGGCCCAACTCAGGGAGGCAGGTGAGACAGTCCTCCAATAAGAGCAGCTTACACAGTGACAGCATGGTCTCCAGCTTCCAGCACTTGCAAAGCACTTTCTCTCATTAGATCCTGCAAACCGCCTCCAGACATCTATAAAGTGGCTATCACTTCCATCCTATTGACAAGGAAAGTGAGGCTCTAAGGTTTCAGGCCTGAAAAAGGGGGAGGAGGAGGGAGAAATGCAGGGCGTCAGACCAGGGAGGTGAAGTCTGACCACAGCAAGTCTAGTTTTGAGCTTTGGCTGAGGTCCAGGGACATGGTGTGGGGTGAGGCAGGGGAGGGGGTGGGTCCCCTGGGCTGGAAACAGGAGTCAGGAGCCTATAGGTAGACGAAATCTAAGAGAAGGGACTCTGGCCCTGGGCCCCTGCTTCCTGATAAAACAACTCTCACTCTACAAGGAGATACAGGCACTCAGGGGAGTTACAGGAGAGAATAAAGTCCTATGAAGGAGTCAGAGCAAGGCACACCTCTTTAATAGGGTGTATGTGTCTGTGTGTGCAGAGGGACTGACTGAAATACCCATGGGGACCCATTTATGTGAATCTCCAGCCCTCAATTCCTGGCGGTGATAGTTGACATGGAAAGAATACCATTTATCTCCAATGGTCATTGTGTAGGAGAAATGAGATAACATGTGCCCTTGGCCATGGGAGGATCTTAAGAAATGGTAGTTGAACAGAATTCTATTTCTCCAACAGCCCTGAGCAGGTTGAAAACTCAACGGCAAGTCTCACCTCCGGTTGACCTCGGCCTCCAGAGTCCAAATGTATTTTTGAAAGATTTGTTGTTCTGCTTACTCTCTGTCTTGTGACTGTCTCCACCCTCTGCCATGGCGCCCTTATTGCCTCTCCAGCTCATCCACCTAACAGTCAGCGAGACCCCTTGCCTGGCCAACAGAACTCAGCATCTCTAAAAGAGAACTTTCTCTCCATGCCTCATACAAGCCCCACTCCCAACGAAGAGCATGCCCTGTCCAGCCATGTCACTCAAGTTAAACCCTGAGAATCACTTCTGAGTGCACACCTTCCTTGTGCCCTGGACTGTTCCCTAGATCTGTCTGTTTCCTCTGTCCCCATTGCTAGCAACCTCCCTTCACTCATGCTGCCATCAATTCCTGCCTGTGTGACTGTCATAGCTTCCCAGTAGTTCTCTGACCGTCCCATGAAAAGCTCTTTCTTCACTGGCTGACAGAGGAGTCACTAGAGCGAATATATCTGATCTGCTACTTGCCTGCTTAAAACCTTTCATGGCTTTCCACTCCCTCCAGGATCAAGTCCAAACCCCTGCATGCTCAGTATAGTTCTCACCCTAATTTGATTCACTCTACTGTTCCAGTCATTTCTCCTCCTGCAGCAAGCTCCGGGTCCACACCAATATTCACCTCCCTGCTCCATCATGTCACATGCCTTTGTACATGAACCCTTCGTCTGCTAGAATAACCTTTTAAATACTCCCCATTTAAATACTCAAATGTCACCTCCTCAGGGAAGCCTTCCCTGATCACCTATCCCAGGCAGAGTCACATCTCTGCGGCACTCCCAGAGTGACAGACTCCAGAGAACTCAGAGTACCTGGGAAATTTAATATAGCCTATTTGGACATCAATCTCAAGTACAATTTGTGGCTGGAAGAGCCAGCCAAGAAGTGAAGTTCTCTATCCTAGTTTACTGCAGGAAGAGACAACTAATCCTTTGATAAATCCATTCAAGTGCCACATGCCTTCATACTTCAGTTTTTTCCTCACAATAACTTTATGCAGTAGGTCTGAGACTGCCAATTATAAAACAGGAAACAGAAATTTAGGTTTAATGACTAGCCCAAAGCCATCTAGCCAAGACATGGCAGAGTTGGGGCTTTGAGAGGACCTGCTTGCCTCCACGCTGTCTGTGCCCTCCTGGTCAGGTGTTGGTGGCACCACAGGTCTCTAGGCCAATCTCGGGGAGAGTGTGTGATGCTGTGAGTCATGCCCGCCTTACCTGAGTGTCCCCAGAGCTGGGAACGGAGAATGGCAGTGAACATTTGCTGACACTGAGTTCAAATCTCTTCCTCTTCACCCCTCACAAGCTGACCACTGGTGACCTATTTCCTGGGTTCCATTTTGACCACATATCTCCCGTGTCAACCATGCAGGGAACAGTCATAGACTTGGTTTGATGAATAGCTGTGTGACGCCGGACAAGTAGCTTCTTTCTTTAAAGGACACCGGGTCTTGTGTTTCTCAGAGTGAGGTACACAGTCCTATCTTAGGAGTATTGGACGCCACAGCGTCTTTTTCTCCTTGAAGTTCTGAGTAGGCAGACATAAGAAATTCAACTTCTCAGTGCCATTTTAAACACAAATTTAAAATGTAAAAAATACATCGGGGTTAGGGAGTACATTACAAAGCTTATATCGACTTTGTGGATTAAACCGACATGGGCTGCTTCAGGCTAGGTCTCCCGGGAATACGAGGAAAATTCTTGGGAAACACCCAAAAGGACGTCCGGTTCCCTGCTACTGGGGCCCATCGCTCCGGGGATGTAGGTCGCGCTGACTGCGTCAACCCGACCTTCTCGGCCTGGTCTTTGGATTTTCTCTGAGCGGGTCTAAAACAACGTAAAAATTTTGGCTTTGGAGCTAGACAGACAAGTTTACATCCCAGAATGCGCAGTCGCCGCTGTGACCTCAGACTCAAGATTCTTTTCAGCATCCTGGGCTCGACCAGGCCCACACCCGAGAGGCGAGCTCTGTAGGCCGGAAGTCGCTCTCCATCCCGCTCTGCGCATGAGTCAAGTCTAAGGACAGAATCGATTGGCTCTTTTGTTCTCAGGCTTCTGACTTCCGGTACGAATTGGCCAATGGGAGCGGATAATGGGCGGGGACAGGACTGGACCGGGTATTTATTCCCGGATCTGGCAGCCCGCCCCTGCTTCTGCCTCCAGAAGTGATCTGTGCCACGTGCTCTTCCCTGAAAGGACAGGGAAGGACCTTCTTCTCTCTCCGGCCTTGGGTGTCTCGCCATCCTTTGCCGTTTTGCCTACACCTCCCACAACTTTGCAAATGGTCCCTGCACTCAACTCCCCGCAGTGGTCCCTTTTGAGCGAGCTGTTTGTTTCCTGGGCGACCCTGACCCACAGACTTTCCCATGACTTTCGGGAAATGACTGCAAAGCTATTTGTAAGGAAAGCTTGTACTTGGTGTTTGAGAGTGTAAGGTTTTTCTGGGCTCCGCGAGGAGAAAAAGTCAATTAGACAAAAAACGTCGAATAGCCAGGACTTTATTGGGGTTTGCACACCCGGGCGAAACTCCCAAGTCGGCAGAGGGCCGGGAAGTCGCGGGCTGGGAAGTCGCGCCCAGAACAAAGGGGGACCAGCTCTTTAAGCAGAGGAATTTCGCGGGCTTCCCATATGGCGATTGGGATTGGCCCTGTGAATCCAGGTGTGGGGGTCGCATCCCTTATTCTGACGTCATCCACCTTTTTCCCGGGCTTGGCCTTTCCCGGGCATGGCCGCTGCTGCTTTTGTCCCTGGGCCAGCCTAACAGAGAGGAATAATGACGATCATTAGGGGACGGAGTCAGGAGACCGGGCGGGCAGAGGCGGCCCTGGCTAGAATCTTGCTACGCAGGCAGCTCCTAAAAGACGTCCTCCTTCACCAACAGCCCTTCCCCACCCGGAGCCCTGGGAGGCCTGGCCGGGGAGAGGCTTTTTCAGGGCTCGGTTCCCGCTGCTGTGGCGGCGGCGGCAGCATCATCGATAACACTCGGGGCTCCTCGGGGTCCTCCTGGCTCCATCTCATCTGGCAGGTCCCCGCCGCCAGGGAGCCCCAGTGCGGAGCCGCCAGCCCGCTGACTCAGCACAACGCCCCTCTCTCAGCAGCTTGGCTTGGGGTGGGACCCAGCCCGCCATCCGGCCCCTCCCCTCCCCTCGGAGGCGGCGCCCCCTCGGGCTGGAGCTGCCCCAGGCGGGTCCTGAGTGCTGGCTCCGTCCCCTCCAGGCTCAGCCCCCTGGGAGGGGAGCATGCGGTGCACTGGGGCAATACAGAATCCAGGCCTCTGATGGTCAGCCAGAGAACTGTCTCCCTTCCAGCCGCGCCTGGAGCCTCCCAAGGTCCTGGAGTGTCAGAGCTGCAAGGGCAGAACAGTCCTCTTACTGTGTAGATGGGGAAACTGAGGCTCGAAGAAAGGGGTTCCCTGGGGCCAGGGCAAATCACTGCCAGAACCCAGTGCAACAGCAGACAACACCTTCCAGGTGGGAGGCTCCTGATTTCTAATCTGGTTGAGGATACTGGTGGCCATTGTCTCCAGGTCAGGACTGGCACCTAACACATTGTATGAGGTCAGAGGTGCTTGTCTACACAAGATTTTAATCATTTAGGGGCTCTAGACATGCCACCTCTAATCCTCTAACCCCTAAAGGAGGACTTAGGAGCTTCACAACTACGTGAAACTGAGACCAGAGACAGGACGTGACTTGCCTGGGGTGGCCCAGGAGAGCCAAAATTCAAACAAGTCATTTGTGCCATAAGCTTGTGTTGTAACAACCAGGTAACGTCATCCATGGGTTTTCAGAAAAGAGCCCCAGATGGCCACCTTTTTTCTGTGTAACCACGGGCTAGCTCCTTCACTTCGCTGGGGCCCATATCTGTGAATAACGTTGATTAGGATGCCCTTCTTTCACACGTCACTTAACATCATGTCTCTTGCAGGGTAGGAGCTATTATTCCCAGACAGGAAGCTGAGACCCATCCCTTTGTTCTTGATGAATTAGATGCAATTTGTAGAGGAACTTTCATAGGCCAGGTACTAGGTCCCCAGAGCGGGAAGTGACTTGGCCAAGGCCACACATCAAGAAAATAGCAGAGCTAAGACTCACGTCAACAGTGCTTGCTCCAGATACACATCATGGCCTCCAGGATTGAAGAGAAGGGGATGAAGGATCAGTTTTTCAGTTCTCCCAGAAAGTCACTTGGCGCCACCTTCGGCCTAGCCCATGGCGCTTAGTAGCTCCAGGAATGACACTCCCGTAGGAACTCTCGGCCTGGAACGTATTCACAAAACTGCAGAGAGGAGTGGAAATATCCCAGCCCACTCCCTACAGACTAGAATTAGCAATTTTCTTTTTCTTTAGAACCCTCTGGAAATGCAAACTATGTCATGTTGTCTAAAATTAGGAGCAGAAGTCACAAGAGAAAAGTCCCACTACTTTTGGTGAAAATGTTTTCTTAGCCGCATCCCAACATGTGTTTGAAATCAGAACACAGCCGTTGTCTTTCAAATAATTCTTTTCTCCTAATATTTATGGACTGGGAGCAAGATATTTTGGAGAGAACATATTTTTATTGTGTTGCCAAATGCTAAAAACCAACCCCTTTACCTGGATTTGAATCCACAGGATATTCAGGTAAGGCCCAGAATACCGAAACAGGAAGAGCCCGTTCTTCTGAAAGGAAGGGCACTTTAATAATAATACTAGCTGACAATGTTATCTGCAGTCAACGCATATAGACTGATTAGGATGTGCCAAGAAGCTGAAGTGTTTTGCAGCCACTCTTGCATTCAATCCTGGTGGATAACCCTATAAAGTGGGTGTTACTGTCCCATTTAACATAAGAGGGTAATTAAGGCCTAATGAGATGAAGAAATTGGCTAAAAGCCATATAGTTATAGAACAGGCATTAGAGTTCGAATTTTAACTCAAATCAATGTTAACGCTAAAGTCCACACAGTTGCACCCAGTGTAGGACACGTGCCTTATATAATAGTCCTTGATCTTCATAATAACCCCTCCCAGGACTTTGTACCATTTTTTTCCCTTCGCTTTCCAATGCAGATACTCATACAAATTCCAAGTTTATAATGCACGTTGAGATTCTTCTCTTAAAAGGGCCGCTTTCTGCTACGCTCTGCTGTCTCTGAAGACCCACGGACAGCGCTACCTGGTTGCTAGAGCGCCAGCTTATGGCACAAAAGACTTAAGTTTGAATTTTGGCTCTCCTGGGCCACCCCAGGCAAGTCACGTCCTGTCTCTGGTCTCAGTTTCATGTAGTTGTGACGTTCCTAAGTCCAACTTTAGGGGTTATTGTGAGGATTACAGATAATATCTAGGCGACAGGTCTAGAGCCCCTAAAACAATTAAAATCTTGTGAAGACAAGCACTTCTGGCCTCATACGATGCGTTAGGTGCTGGTCCTGACCTGTGGACAATGATGACCAGTCCCCTGGTGGCGGCGTCAATGTTGGTAAGAGTTCGTGTGTAGCATTACACCTTCAAATAAATGGATCCTACTAGACAATGAGGATCTTGGGCTTGGTTACTTAACCTTGACCTCCAGGTTGTCATCTATCATTTGAGCTGCTTGGCTCTTTGAACTCTGGTTTGCTGGACTCCTATGACAAATGCAGAACCTGTCTGGAAGTGGATGTAGGGTGTGAACACTTTGATACTTGGGGTAGAAATGACCTTGCCATCAAGCATGGCAGGGGGAACTTTGCAGGTTAGAGGGATATGAGGCTCCTAGGAACAGCAGGGAAGAAACTGTCTGGAGGAGGGTGCCAGTGTCCTTCAGGAAACACCCTAGGCCAAAAGACTGAACTGACTGAAAAGAAGGAGGTGCATCAGAAAGAACCCTAGAGTACAGGAGCAAGCATGAGGGATGTGTGACCACAGTGGTAGAACTAGACCTATAGATGGAATCAACGAGGGCTTGAGAAGGGAGAGGCTTCTTGTCCCTTTGGGTGGTTGTTCAGGGGGACAGGCATTGGGAACATGGTGGAGGGATCTGGCTTTTAGAGAGCTGACTCTACACGATGAAAATGTGATCATGTGCCTCCTCTGCCTGGTAAGCCCCACTGGATCGCAACTGCCCAAGAATATGGTCCAAGGTGTCTCCTTCCCATGGCGCATGAAGACTGTCACAATCCCACACTGGCTTGGCCAGAGCCACGCACAGCCATAGCTAACTTCTAGCTGTTTCCTGAACATATTACATGTCTCTACACAGTCATGCCTGCCCTCTGGCCGGTGAGTTCTTCTTCACTTATCCAGGCTGTTGGTCACTTCTGCTGAGTTATAACAATGCATGTGACCTCATCAACGGATTGTAACTCCCTTGAGGGCAGGGCCTCATTATACTTGTCCTCACCTTGGTGGCAGACTGACTAGAGTATGAACCCAATGTATCTATTTGTTGAAAGAGGTGGGATGGGATGACCTCTGACATTTTTTCGGCTCTTAACAATGTTGCTATTTTACGTCATTTTGATAAGCACTAAGCAAGGACCTACCACATAGAATCACATGGCTGGGGTGGGGATTTACAGTAACAGTAGTGAGAATAAATTAAACAGAGACAACCAGGAGGTACAGCCAAGGACCAGGATGGGCTCTGGAAAGAGAAAAACAGGGAGGTGGCTAGCTAGCGAAGACCAAGCTTCTCCGTCCCTTTGTCTCAGGAGTCTGAACTGTTCCAGAGAGTGTGTGGGAAAAGAGGAGTAAGGAGAAAGCAATGGAGTTGGTCCTGTGGGAAATGAAATTTGTTTTTTTCTTGCAGGATTTAGAACCAAGACTGATTTTCTTTAGGAGCCACACCCATGGTGGCTCCCCAGTAGGTGTTTCCAATGGAATAAATATGGTGCCAATTTCCAATCCTTCCTACTCCTAGCTGGGGGCATCTGCAAGTTCAGACCTGCCCACGAAAGGGATTTGCCTTGGTAGCTTGAGGGAGCAGAGAATAGTTTATGGGTAGTTAGTGGTAACTACTAAGCCTCCCCAGGAAGCACAATTTTCCCCCTTTCCCCCCAAATTGACACAACTGTTCATCCATTTATTCTGTCCTGAGCATATGACTGAGAATTTGCAGTGGTCCCACTGAGCTGGTGCTGCTCATCCATTCTGAGTTCTGTTGAAGAACCCTGGTCTACTCACTTCTCACCTCAATTTAAAAGAAGCCTGAAACTCAGGTCCGCGGAGTTTTGATTGTGGCTAGAGAAATGGGTGTGTGGATATGGTTTCTACACAGGTGCCCTGCTGATCCCATGCTGCATAGCAGCAGAGTGATGGGAGATGGGAGAGGAGCCAGGCCATAGTCAGGGGATGGGGTTGGGGGGCGCTTCTGGGAGCCTCCAAATCCTTATTCTTTTGACTCTTCACCAAAGTTGCTTTTCTTCCTATTTTTCTTAACATCATTCCCTAAGTGTGTTTGTGTCCAAAGAAAGTACTATGAATAACTGATGATATATTTGTTGATTAACTTGTGAATCATGCTTGGGAGTTGGGGGCAAAGACGGGAGAGTGGAGCAGGAGTTCTGGGGTCTCTATATGATGTGTCGTAAACTTTTTCACAAATGATTGTCCAAACCACAGGGAAAAAGTCAGAGAGATGGGAATTTGAAAGTTGCCAGGATTTAAAAGCTATTTAATGTTCACCATCAGTGCCAAAGAGTTGGGAGTGTGTCCCTTCCTCCCTGCATTGGCAGCAACTGCTAGGAGAACGTGGAAAGGGCTGGAAGGGCCTGGACGGGCTGTGAGCATTGGTGGGAATGAGAGCAGGCAGCTTGCTGAAAGACTTTTTGTTTGACAAATCTAGTAAACAAGGGATCTCCGCTGAGGTGGAATCCTCACCTCATCTACTGCTTACACATCCTCTTTTTTCAAGATGGCACTGATGGGAAACGCTCCACATGGAACAGGAGTGAAGCCTCAGTCAGTCATGGGGTTGTTTCAGAATAGTCTGATGTTTGGTATGAAGGAAAGAAAGAATGGACATAGAGATGGGCTGAATTTGTCACTTGCCTTCCCACTGTTTGGGCGTCACTTCCACTGTCGTCAGTCTCTGGCGTGTGTTTGCGGCTGCTGCTCTGAAGGCTGAGGCTCAGAGGCTGCCCCTCGAGGGGCTCAGGGACCTGACGCTTTTCGGGCTGCAGCCAGAACTCACTTCTATAACCCAGCTCTCTGGAGTTCTGTTCGTTTGGGTTTTTTTGCCAGGGGGAAGGATGGAAAAATCTTTCCTGATACTTTGGCTTAAAGCTTCACATGTACAGTTATGGCCTCCTGAGTATTGATAGCATAGGAAAAATAGTGATGTGAGAAGTGGAAGGGGAGTAACAGGTTGGTGGAGGAAACCATCCTGGAGAAAACGACCTCAGGATAGTTTGCTTACAGGACATTCTTCAAAGTCATGGAATGATGACATCAGGGGTTAGCAATACCAGTGAATTTGGTGCCTTCAATCAATGAATCTATTAAATATGCTAAGGAGGTACCTGCCTCTAGGAAGGTATCATGTGTGTGCTGGGAGGCACATATGACCTGACAGATGCAGAGAAGTAGTCTTTGAGATCAGAAAAGTGAGGTCTCTGGGCAGGGTGGTCCCAAGGAGAACAAAAGGAATTATGACAGCAAAACCACCCCACATGCAATCCTGAGAACCAGAAAGCACCTCTTCTCCCCCAGCCCTGCTTTGTTTTATCTCCTTTTGCTGTTGCTGCTGCTACCTTACTTTCCTAGAAGGTCTTCTCTCCGACTTTCTACCAACCCCAAATTCAATGCGTCCTGAGGCCACCTTCCATGAGATTACAGTCCCTCCTGACTATTTCAGTCTCTATTAATCTAACCACACTGGATTATCCTGTGCATAATTATGTTTTAAGAAAGATTAAACTTTTCTCCTCAATTCAACTGTAAGCACTTGTGGGCAGGTGCTGAATCTTAAAACCCACAGCTTTCAGCCGCTAACATTCATGTGTGCATCGGAATACTGTGAGCAACCTGCTATCTGTGAGTGAAAAACCTGGCTTGGGATTTGGAATAAGTTTGACTTCCACGTTAAGAAACACATGCTCAGTGAAACCTGGTGAAGCACTGGTTAGGTCAGCCCCCTCTGAAGGAGTGTAGCCCACGTACATCCTAAGGATTCAGGTTCACATTCCAGCAAAGAGGGAAACAACCAATGTGAACACCTAAATAAAAGTAAAACAAAGGACTGCTGTCTCTCTTTTCTTGCCTGCTTGTCCGCTCACCTTCATTCCTGCCTACACCCTTCCTTAAAAAAACAAAAGAAACAAACAAACACATACTTCTTAATTGTGATTGTTCATGTGGATGGAGGGTTCAGAAAAGTTGTACATGAAGTAAAAAGGTAATTTACAGAGAGTGAAAGCTGATCAGCAGTTCCATTCATGTTAAAAAAAAAAAAAAGAGTGCAAAGAAGAAAGAAAGTAAATGAAGGCAGGAAAGGGAGGAAACAAAAGGAAAACAAGCCCCAGGTGGGTGGGTGGAATGGCGTGTGGGATACAGTCAGACTCGGTTTTCAAATACCACCAGCAATTACATATGTGGCAATTTTTAATATTAAAAGTAAATTGTAAATGTATCTTTATAAACAATATGCATAAAATAGATCTATTATTCGAAAATGTTTCTTTTCAAATGCTGTTTCACAGTAAATTTTGTAGATGTCAGATTTTCCCTCGGATTAATAGTGCAATTGGCGGAGGGGAAAGTCGGTGAGTCAGGACTTCTCTGCTAATACAAGTCCTTGTATATTTCCTGTAGGAGCGGATGAAGACACATGTCTGTCTCTGTTTTCTTGATTACTTGTAAGAGCTGCACGTGTTCTGTTACGATCTGTCTGAGGTCTGTCATTTTCTGCAGAAGCTTGGCAAACAGCTGCGAGGACTCGGGGTGGTTCAGTTTGAGCTGGAGCTCCAGAGCTTGCAGCAAGTTGTCCTGTATGTCCTCAATGGGCTTCATGTTCAGCAAACCTGGGCGGTCTGGGGGAGCAGAAATGGAAAATGGAAGAGGAGGTTCAGTTACAAAATGATCTGGCCCTGCGCGGGAGGCATATACAGTCAGACTCCCCCAGGTCTTTGTGTTTGGTTTGTTTTCGTTCTAACATAGGGCAAGCAGATAGTGCCAAACTAGAGGATGGAATGAAAGCCAACATGGGTGAGCTCTTTCCAGGGGCATTCTTTTCCTGCCCAGGACTACATCTGTGTGCTCGGGCGACACAACATGGTAACAAGGCAATCCTCTCCCCACACTTGAGGACTTGTCTGCCAGAAGTTTCTACTCACTCAGAAATCTCACTTTCAACTTCTGCCTCTTTCCAATGAATGTGCTTTATCATCTCTACTTCCTCTCTTAGCACAGCTTTATATATACTTTTAAAACAAGAATGGTCTTCTTTTGCACTTAAGATAGCATATACATATTCAAAGTGATACGAAAATAGGTTTTGAATACAGTTACTCTTTGGAACAATATTTTTTTAAAGACGCGTCTTCTGAGTGGTGAGGTTGCAGGTAATGCTTTTTTTTCTTCTTTTTTGTTTTTTGGATTTTAAGTGGCGTGCTTGAAGTGCTTTTAAATATTTTGTTTTTCTTTCTGTGAATCTTGTTAGATTTATACTTTACACTATTCTTTACTTTTAGTTCTTTTTAATGTTCTATAATTCCTTTCATTTATTGTCTAATAAATCCCTGCTGTTTAGAAAAAATATCGATGTTAATATATTGACTTGATTTCAATTTCCTGAACGCTTATCAATTCAAATAGTTTTTATCGTGGGTTAAAACATTTTTGGATAGACAATTATATCTGCAAACAATAGATTTATTTATTCTTTTCTAATGTTTACACTTCTCATTTCTTTTTCTTGTCATAGTACTAAGTTTAATAACTCTAATCTAGTATTAAATATACAGGAGGCATTCTTGTTTTATTCCTGACCTCAAAGAAGCTATTTCTAATGAATTACTGTACTTAGATGTGTGCTATAGTTTACAGTGGATATATTTTAATCCTGGCCCTCCAAAAGTTTAAAAATTTTAAGTTTATTTTGATCAGGAATGTTGTTGCATTTCATCAAGCACTTTAAAATGTTTTCTTTCTAAAGCGAGACCATATGGTTTTGTTTAAAATTGGTATAGTAGTTGCACCCTGGTGGTATTGCGATTAGATGCACTGCCTTTGGCTGGAATAGTCCATATATATATATTAGATATATATCTAATTATATATATATATATCCCAAGGACCTGGTTTTGCATTCCAGGGCCACAGGAAGGAACCAAGATGAACGACTAAATAAAATAAATTAAAAGGTTTCCTCTTTTTTCCTGCCTGCCTACCTGCTCGCCCTCATTCCTTTCTGCACCCTTCTTTTAAAACAAACAAACAAATAAATAAAATTGGTGTAGTGAATTTCAGTAATAGATTTCCTTATATACTACTCATTTGCTAATATCTTCTTTAGGGTTTTCTACATATGTGATATTGGTCCAATATTCTCTTTTTTGTCTCATCCTTTGCCTGTTGTGGTAATAAATGTTAGTTAGCCCTATAGATTGAATTGAGAGGTTGTCCTTGTGTTTCTCTGTAGCAATAATTTGTTCCTTGATGGCTACTTGGAATTCATTGGCAGAGTCACCTGAGTCTGGTGGCAAATTTTTGACTACCTTTAATTTTTCTTCTTAGCTTTTAATCTATTCAGGGTTTCTACTGCATATAAGAAAATTTTTAGAAATTTGTATTGGCATAAAGTTGTACATAATATTCTCTTAGATTCTGAAATCTCTTGCTATCTTTACTTGTACCCCACTAACTGAAGGTTTTTTATTTATGTATTCTCTCATTTAAAGTTCTGATTTGCCAAAGGCATATATAATAACCTTTGCTTAAAAAAAAAGATATAGCTTTTGGTTTTATTAGTCAACTCTGGTTTTTAAAATTCTATTTTGCCTTCAATTTAACGAATTCTGTCTTCTTTGTTTAGGTTTTATTTTTTTCTCTTTTTCTAATTGCTTGAGTTGAATGTTTAATTCATTTCATTTTAGTATTTCTGATGGATGCACTTAAATTTCTGAAATTTCCCTTGAGTGTCATTTTGGTTTTGCCTCTTAGGCTATGATAAATAGTTCTCTCATAGTTTTCTAAATGGTCTGTTTTACTATTTTGATTTCATTTTTACTCTGAGAGTTATATAGAAGGGTGTTTTAAAATTTCCAAGTGGAAAATTTGGGTGTTTGTTTTTGCTTCTGCAAAGTTATGCTAACTTCTAAGTTTTATTTTCTAATTTCTAAATTTGCTGCAGTGTGGTTAGAATATAGGGTTTTCTCATGAAGTTTCACCAAGGGGTCAGGGCTTAGGTGCAATGTTTGGGACATTTACCCGACACCTTGTATTGATTCCAAATTTTAGCTATTAAAGTTTCTTTGCCCTCTTCTTCTAAATGGTAACTCTTCTCCCACTCACAGTAAACTAAACCTCTGTAAAAAGAGTCCTTCTTCATCCTCTAGCTTCAGCTTCTGCAATGACCCTTTAGCTGCAGCCGTTTTAAGCCACTTCCACACCAAGTCGCCTGAACATCATATATTCTGTCATGAGTCTGTGCTTAGGCAGATTCCATTTCTCCTGCCCGAGATATTCTGACCCTCCCATGTTACCAGCTTCAGCCTGTTCTTCCAAATACAGCCTGTCATCATGACCAGGGAGCCTTCCTTTGCATTGCTGTTGTCCTTCCTCGCCAGCATTTTTCTGTCCCCTTTCTCAGGTGCCTGGAGTACCTGGTAACACCCCAGTCACTGATGTGCTAGTAGATCACATTGATGGAGTGGTTGCTACTTCCCAAAGATTTTTCAAAGGGCTTTGTTCCCAAAATGTTTACCATTGAATCTTCACAATAACTCTATGAGGTCAGTGAGTTAGGGAGGGAAAAATGAAAATTTAGGAAAAGGAGTGAAAACTTGTTCAAGATCTACCACTAGTAAATGACAGAGTTGAAACTTGAATCTAAGCCTTAACCTTATTATCTGGTGTTAAAGTACTGATTCTCTTGTTTCTCTCCTACTCTGGGCCATGGGGCCTGGGAGGACAGGACTCTGGAGCCAGAGACCAGGTCTCCGTCACCTCTGAGCCTCCCGTGCAAATGTAGGAAGCACCAGCTGGCTGAGTAAATCAGGAGAAGTTTGTTCTGGCTAATGAATTCTGGACTGAAAAGCATGGTTCTCTTGGTTGGTGAACAAACCTGAAAGGCATATTCACCACACAATGAAGAAGTCTCCAGTAAAGTGTTTCCCTGCATCTCACAAACGCTGGTGACCTTTGTGCCCTGAGGGGAGGCACAGGAGAGCAATGTTAGAATGGTCTCATGGTGGGATTTTCAGAACTCTAAACCTTCTCTTGAATTTCTTTTTTTTTTTTCTAATTACAAAAGGAAAATCACCTTTAGTTTGATTTTTAATTTTTCCAACCTCTAACATATTCCATGGACTGAAATAAGTTTACTTTTTAAAACATTTCAACATTGAGTTTTAGAGCCATTGACAAAAATCTCAGACTCTGGGAAGGATGGTTTCATCTCAGCCCGGAGAACCATGCTCCTGAAGGAGATGCATCTTTCTCAGAGTTGCTATGCAGTCATACAAACCTGGGGCCCTTGAAGGAAAACCAGGTCCTGGATTGCTGTTGCTGGCTTAATGACAGCTGCTCTTCCCACTTAACGCAAGCAGTGGCTGTCCGAGGCCCAGGCAGCACGGCCTGTCTATATCTACACATGCGGAGGCTGTGCTGTGTCAACACCGGTGTCAAGGGGCTCCTCTGTGGGCTGGGACCACACATGTTGGCAGGACCCTCTCCTCACAGGGACACTGGCTTCCGAGAGCTTTTTCTCCTTCCTCTTGAGCAGCATCAATGGGGTAAAAATTTCTGCTGAAGCTATGACACGAATCTAGTAGGCTTCGTTTTGTCATGATAGTTCACACAACCAATGCCGACAATGCAGCAGATGCAGCTTGCTGGAAACACTTGGCTTTGGCGCAGGATAATGGAACCAGCCCCTTTAGGAGTGGCGAAGGATCTGGTTTGTATTTTCAAACCCCTCTTTGGCAAGCTATTTTTATGATGTGATGGATGAAGTTTGGCTGAAGAGCTGAAAATTTGTGGCCACTGATTTATATTTTCTCTGGTGACAAGTTAGATCATTTACAGATCTGTGTCACTGTCCCCCTTAGTGAAAGCCCCAGTCAAAGCAAAAATGGAGCCCAGGAGAGTGGAAAAGGGACTATATTCTATTTCTAGGTCTTTCACAAACAGGCTCTGTGACTCTGGACTAACAGATTAAGTGCACTGGGCCTGCTTTCTCCTACATGAATGTAAAGAATAGGACTAGGGAGATGATCTATCTCTAACACTCTAATTTGAAAGTTCTAGGCTTTATTCTCCTTTATAATTCCCTTTACATAATTCACATAATTAAACTCAGGAAATAAGCTCAAAATCTAATTAGAAAGTATATTAACAGGATTGCACATTAAACTTAGAATTTTTGGCTTATTTTAAAACAACAACAAGAAAATACTTCCTTTGATGTTAAGCAATTCCTAAGGTCAAGGGAAAAAGAAGTTTGTCAGGGTCATTGCCCTCCTCTGCCCTCCAGTCAGCTACAAGGCTTTCTTTGCTCCCCTCTCCGATATTTCTTTTCCACTCTTCACTTAGCTAAGTTAGATACCACAAATATGACAGAGAAATCTGTCCCAACACCCAGCACCATCCGGGTCCTGTGCCTTCCCTCTCCTCTCCCTAGCAGCCCTAGAAGGCCCTTCTAAGACCCTCTCCCTGAACTTTGCTGAGAGTTACAGTTGAAGAATAGGATCGGGGTCAAAGCATCCTTTTTGGAAGTGTGTGTTGACTCACGTGCACCAGGACACAACACTTGAGGAAGCTGGAGTCAATTATTGGTTCCTTACTCCCTAGGCTGTAGAGAATTAAGAAATCTTTCCAGTCTCCATTCTTACAGTGCTGGGACTGATTAGAGAGCAGTTGATGATGGGCAAATCTATAAGCTTCCATCTTATTCAGATCTGGTTCCACTAAGTGGAGCGCTTATCTGAAGCAGACTCGAATTCTCGTGACCCTCCTGGAGCTGGCCCACCTGGGTCAAGCATTTCTCTAGCACAGATTTTCTCAGGAGGCAGCTCAGTTAGGGCACCAGATGACGATAGTGAGGTCTCCTGTAGGAGAGGCAGAAAAACAAAAGCGGGGAGTGCGTGGTCTCCATGACAGAAGCTACTTCTCCAATGATTCCCTCTTGACCTTCTGACAGAGATTCATCTGAAATGGACTGTGTCCACGAGGACATTTAGGAAAAAGACGTCTGATGTCCAACAGCTATTCATGGACCCAAGGGCAATGAAAGACCTGAGTTCAGGCATGGAGTAGGAATGGAAGAGGGGGAGGGAGGGTTACCTAGGGCAGCCACCGCCGTTTGTACCCCCTTCCTTATTCCTGTTATTTCATTGCTCTGACATCCATGCACCTGTTAAAAGTATTTGGAAAATGGAGACTTGACTTGAGCCCTGTCTTTGTTCAACTTAGTTTCTGGGTGATTTTAGACAGGTCATGTCATCCTTCTGGGTTTTGGTTTAATTTTTAAGACCACAATCGTATTTCTTTCTTACAGTCATGGTGAGAATAAAGTGAGTTAGAGACATTTGATAAGCTATTCTCTGTGTTGGTTCACACAAAGGCCATTTGCACAGGGCTGGGGTCAGGAATGTACTCCGGGGTGGGGAGGCACAGCACATTCGGAAAAGGACTTTTCTGAGCAGTTCTTGCTAAGTACATCAATTCAGGGGTGGAAGAAAATAATTTCTGATGAAGACACATATTTGGTCTTTGGGGCAAGTTCTTCTTATGGCTGATTGCATGTAAGCAGGACAGTTTAAGAACAATAACACGGCACAGCAGCCACGGTGCCCCGAATCCACCTCTTCCTTGAAGAGATAGTGTTAGCATTGTATTACTTTTCTGATGCAAACATCAGAATCGTGGTGAGCAGCAGGCCAACACTGAATTCAGCCACTTTCCCAGTGGGGAACAGCCGTGTGGCCTGCAGCATTTCCCTCCCACCAGCTTCCCTTAGGAAAAAACAATGCAAGAAAGTTCTGTGTTCTTTTCATATTTAAATTTGAATTGGAGTTTGATCTAGTGCAGTGATTCTCAATTTTGGCTACACATCAAAATCATCTGGGGAGTTAAAACCACACAAACTGGCACACCCTGGTGGAGTAGTGGTTTGGTCAACTGCCTCCAGCTGAGGTGCAGTCCACATACATCCTAAGGACTTGGGTTTGTGTCCCAAGTTGGGGAGAACCACCAAGATATATAATTAAAATAAAATGAATGGGTGCTTCGTCCTCCTGTCTCTCTTACTGCCTGCCTACTCACCTTCATTCCTACCTGCACCTTCCCACAAGAAAACCCATACAAACTAAGACCCGGGTTCCATCTCTAGAGATTCTGATTTACTTGACATGGGGAATGATCTTCAAGCTTTTTAAAAGCTTCCAGGTAATTCGAATGCACAACCACGAGCAAGCACTGCTGGGTTAGTGAGAAGCCCTCTGAGCGCCTCACTTAAAACATGGAGACGCAACACAATCCAACTCCGAGCATTGCTGAGAGGATTAAATGAGTTAGTAGATGGACAGTACTCATTCTGACAAGCAGTCAATCGGCTGTTAGTACTCACATTGGTGTCCTTTCTGTAAACTTGCTTTTTTCCCCTTCCTACCTTTCTCGTCTCATTTCTCCAACCTTCCCAGGCCCCCTCTATAACTTTCCTCTTCTTTCTTTCTCTCTCCACTACTCCCTTCTTCTCAGCCTTGTTTTTGGTTTTTTTTTTGGCTCCCTCACACTTTCCAGGTGCTTTTCCTGTCTATTCCTAGGGTTGCTTTGTGCCGGGGATTTGGTAATAGGCTTCCTAATAGGCCAACCCGAATCAATCCAAAGTCTGAGCAACGGATGACTTTTCTCAGAGAAATATCACTGACGGCAGCTATCAGGGAATGGGATAACACAAATGGGAGCTCCTGCAAGTGCTTTACCAAGCAGATAAAGATCATCTTAAGCTCATTCTGCCCTGATGCACAGGCTGCTGGAAGGAGTCCTTTGCTCTGAAATGGGTTTGTACCCTGACATTTCCCTGTATAAACAATAGTTTAACAGTAATTAGTGCTTTCTCTGTGTCTGGGTGACAACTGCTCTTCCTGACAACAGCACACCTGACTCCCTGGGGTTGTGGAGGGACTGACCACCAGACTGACCAAGCCTGGCCATATTTCCTTCCACCTACCCCTGACGTAGCGATTACACACCCACTCTCCCCATCTCCTAGGCACAGCTGCCACCCCCAGTGCCAGCTCCCAAACTATGACACAGGTGGGTAGCCTCCCATCTTCGCTGTGTGCCAAGCTCTTCCACTATTCACTGTCCCCGCCAGGGGCTGAGCATGGGCTGTCCTTCCAGGTCTTCCAGGAGGAGAATGGAACTTGAGATGTCCATCCCTCAAGGGAGGGATGTAGGTCATTTCTGTTCCTTCTGTGTCCACATGGGTCTCATCAGGACTAGAAATGGGGGTGGGAGATAGAAAGATGGAGAAGGATTTCTTTTCTCCATGAAGCCTTATGCTCATGTCCCTAACTCAGCAGTGGCTACGTAACTCTGCTGGGGTTATCTGGGCAGGAGAAAGAATAAAGAGGAGAGGAAAAGAGAAGGGAGGAACTGGATATTGCTCTTCCTCACTCCTCAACTTCTAGAAATGTCACCAGCAAACCAAAGGGAAGCATAGGAAAGGGGTGGGGGACACCTTGAGAATAAGGAAGCAGGACTGCAGATGTGCAAGCCATCGGCAGATTACCCAGCCTGCCCTAGCTGCAGGCATGAACAATGTATCTACCATTCAACTCAGCCAGTACCACCCAGTTCAAACGGCAGGTGTGCTAGCAGAAAAGACATTTCCTTATCAACCCATGACAACATGGACCTCCCATTCCCCACTCCCCGGGTTTATAAGGCCCTGCTTCAGCTCGTTCCATCTTTGTAGCTCTCCTGCCCACAGAGAGGTTCTGTCTGTCTGTGCTTCCCCTCATAAACTTTCCTTGTGCTGTCTTCAGTCATCTCCTTGAATTCTTTCCTGGTCTGACTCTGTGCCTCAGGACACATCTATGCCGGCTCCCAGATGCACCAGGAAGCCCAAGCACAACGATAATGTGGCCAAGCATTCTCTGCAGCCTCCTCTGGGCTCCCAGGCCTTCCTTTCCAATGAGAAGTTTTGAGAAGAACCCATGATCTCAAAACTAGGTGTGATCACTTCATCTCTGAATGTGACCTCTCAATATACACTGTTATCAGAGTTTTGGGAGTGTGCAAACCCACCACATTTCTCCTTCTTCAGGGGCACCTGGCTTCAGGTTCCTCCCTCAACTTTCCAGGCCCCTCCCCTCCCCCGCCCACCCCCCTCCCCCACCCCAGGTATCTTATTCCCTTGGGCTTTTGTTCTCACTCCACAACTAATCCCTTTAAAGTGATAGCTGATAAAGGGATTAGTTGGTATCTCCCCAGGGGTATTTATAGTGTAATAAGGGATTGGTTTTGTTTTTTTTTTAAGAACAATTATTGGTGGATTTTCAAGTAATCTGACTAGCAGGATTTCATAGAGCTACTTCAAATTCTATCACACAGGGGAAAAGGGAAAATTAGAATTTCTTGTGTGCTTAACATGTCCCAGGCATCCTGCCAGAGACTTCACATAATGTTATTTTATTTACTTAGGGTACTGATAAGGAAATTAAGGCTCAGGGAGGTAAATAATTGCCTGAAATCACTTATCTAGTGAGTGGAGGCCTCAGGGTTTCTGACCCAGGACTGTCCTGGAGATTCCAACACTTTCCACTGCCTACCCTGCCTCTCCTGGCCCACTCCTTTGTGAAGCAGGTAAGACTTTCAAAGTGGTCTTACCATGATGACTTAAGGACCAGTGCTGGTCTCCCTGGGGTGTGCCCAGAGCCAGTCCTGGGTTTCTTCCTCTCTCATGGCAGATGAGCTGAGTGTCTGGGTGAATTGTACCAGTCTGAACAGCAGCCTGGGGTCACCCAGAGTTTAAACACACATTGTGAGAACCCAAAATGATAAAGTGCCCCAAAGGGTGGCCCATGCTGACAGCCTACAAGACAGGAATGACTCAGCGTTTTGGCTTTCAATCCCTGTCTGTCTCTGTGTCAAGTACCAGCCTTTGCTCCCTCACTAAGAGGAGCCCAGCCCATTGGGCTGGGAGAAGACAGGATTTTATTTCTGAAGCAGTCACAGATAAAGATGTTTCTATATTTCACCAGCAACCAAAGTCTGTATGCATGTGTGTACTATAAACATTTCTCAGATGACTGGAATATGTTACCCTTCTCTCCACTCCCACAGCCATACCCCCAACTCTGGTTTTTAGTATTTGGGCACCAGTTGAGAACTCATAAATATACCTCACCTTTGTCTAAACCAAGTTTAGGAGATTATGAAAAGAGTGAACAAATGGGACATTTCTAGAGAACTCAAGTTGAGTCATTATTCAAAGTCCCCCTGCCCATCGACGGAGGGGCAACGGGTGGCAGGAAAGGGTGTCACATACCAGACAGACACCATGTGGCTCCCTTTAAATCTTAGTCAATAAATAAATGAACGCAATGATTCTCTGACACAATCATGGCCCAGAGGGGGGACCTGGACGGTGCAGTAGCACTTGTCCACTGTCCTAATCAGGGTTTAGTCCTATGAGAAACTAGATGTCCTTGATTCTCACCACAATGAGGAGAGTCAGAAAAACAACTTTCACCACATAAGCACCAGCGTAAGTCTTGTCCAGAGACACTGTAGGGATAAGGTGTCTGGCATCGCAGAGGAGAAGAAAGTTGGCCTGTTTCTGGTCACAGTATTCTTAATACTTAGGTGTCAAATTATTGGAGGCTGTCGTCTCCTAGTTAACTATAAGGAAGATGTTAGCCAAGAGGCTGGCTGGCAGGCGCGGGACTGGGCTGTGGGGAATCAGAGGCCCCCGCACTGGGGTTTCCTCAGGAAAAACTTAGGCCTGGTCAAGCATGCACGCCTGTTGCTGTCTGGGAGGAGGGCATTCTAACCTGTAGAAATAGTTCTGCAGTGAAATGGAAAGAGCTGGAAACATACTTGAGATTCTGAAGGGCAATCAGGGTTAGGGGAAGACGGGGCCCCACCAGCCGGAGCTGCTCAGGCTCCTTGGAGAGCGTCAGCGTCTCGGAGCTGGAAGGAGGTGTCCCGACGCCACCGTGATGGTGCTGACTGCTTGTTTCTGATGGCTAGGAAGGAATTCAGTGACTGGACGATATTTCAACAATTTAAAATTTCTCTCATAATTTTTTCTGTGGCCGCTTATCTCTACTAGAACCTGGTATTAGATGCTATCTGTACGGACATATTTACTTAGTTACTCAGTGCTTATCGTCACTGTTTGTGGGCGCTCCACACACCGTACCATCATTTCCAGAGGTCTTGCTACCTCAACAAGTTGAAGAGCACAGCACCCCTTTTCAGTGTGACTGCTGAGCCCCATTCCTCCCCAAAGCAATTTTCTAGGGTACAATTTTGTTAGACTGTCAGGTTTAAATGTGTCTCAAGGAAGGCTTTGTAATATCTGAACTATCACCTGGAACCTTGATTAAAATATTGGGAAGCAATATGAAAATCGGTAGATTTTGATAACTGCTCCCAAATTCCTAGACCAAGGTCATGAATGGAATGCTTGTACCTCTCACAGATAAAAGGCAGTGGTAGTTAAGGACATCTGCTTGAAGGTCAAAGAGATGTCGGTCAGAGCCTTGTTCTCACCATTAGTGGCTTTAAGACCTTGGGCAAGTTGCTTTAATCTCTCTAAACCTCTGTTTTCTCTCTCTGTAAAATGGGGATAACATTTGAGTTTATAGAAGTGTGGGAGGGATCAGAGAAGAGGATGGGTGTGTGTGCTCTGGCACAGAGTGAAGTGGTCAATAAACAGTGGCTTTTATTCATACTTTAGGTTATCATTCAGTTATTCTGGGCCAGGTGTTATGCTTTGATTCTATTCTAACTGTATGTATGACTCTATATACTTGTACTTATACTCAGAGATGTATGTCACAATCATGGTCAAAGGGAAGAACAGGGGCCCAGCTTCCTGATCTGCTGGCCCAAGAACCACCCAATCCTAGAATCTTTGCTCTTCCTTGATCTGTCAGGGTGTAGCTATAAGAACAATTTCCCCTCCTCATGCCCTATTCTCCCTGTCCACGTACCAGCAGGAGTGCACGCAGTCCCTCCAAGAGCAGCTATCCCAAAGTGACTCACAGAACGTGGTGGGGACTGCTGGAAGAGCGGTCTCCATGGAGGTGGCTTGCATAGCAAGCCAGACTGGAGAGGGTAAGAGAGGAGGCTGACTTGCCATCTGTGGCCCTTGTATCAATATTTATAGCTTCTCTGTCATTAAGATGGCAAGCAGCCTTGAACTCTATTGTAAGATCCATGAATTTCCTCCCCCTATCTTGGAGGTTTGGGAAGAACTGTAATGGATCCTAAACTGTTTTGAATTAACAACAAGAACTCTTTCTGTTGCTGAGTTCCAGCTGGAAGCCTCCGATGCTTTTCTTCATCAAACAGCAAGCCTTAAGGGGGCGAAGTGTCCAACAGAGTGTCCTGGGGCTTGTCAGCTTTACTGAGCTTTGCACTTGGCTTTGGTTGCTGGGTAGGTTTTGGGAACTTGCTGGTGTGGCTGGCAGGAGGCTGTGGCGCCAGCTGCAAGCATACCCTTGTTGGAGGCGACTTGATTGCCCCTGACGCCACCCATCACATCCATAGGAGAGACCAGGGGAGCAGGCAGCAACAGCTTAGCACCATCACCCAGCAAGTGCCGCTTCTCGTTCTGGGCCCATTCCTGGGCAGCAGCGGGGAGCAAGCCAGTGTGTGGCTAGCAACACACGTCAGGAAGCTGACCACCACCCGCCAACCAGGTGGCAGAGGTCAGGTGGGTGGCAGACACTTGGAGGTGACAGTTAGGACACCTGGGTTTCAGTCTTAGTTGTTGGGGCTCAGAAAATAGCTCAGGTCTGTGACCCTCACTTTTCTTTCTATGGAATAAGAATAAAAAGATAGGCAAATGTGCAGAATCTAATATGAGAATGTATATAAAATGCTCTCATTAAGGGACAAAGTACCATCCTTTTTTGGGTCCTGGGGTGTTATTCTTTTTTGTCTCATTCTTCTTGCCTCCAGTGTAGAGAAGAACTAGGTCATCAAGCTCAGTCAGTTTGGTCTGAGCTGAGTAAACAGCAGAGAAGCTGTGGGCCTGTCCAATCTGAGGACCACATCTAATGGCCTCAGCAGTTTCCAGGGTTGAGGTCAGAGGACAGATCTTATTATGACAATGCTACTAGCTTCTAAGCAAATACTTGGTTGGGTTAAAGCAGCTACTTTCATTCAAATAATGCCATTGGGGTCTCCTGGGAGCCCCTTGTCCTTCATCCTCCCAATTCCTCATCACCCCAATCTTCCATGATGCCCATCTCCCCTTTCTTCCTTTAGTCTAAGGTCCTAGTACCTTCCCCAGATTGAACTGTGGTTCTAAGGTTGGCTCAGAGTGAGGGCAACGGGATTCCTGTCCAAAGCACTGCTTCCTGAAACTACTACCAGCATTCTGTATACTTTAGAGTAAACTGCAGAGGAGAAAATTTTCACTCTTGTTAAGATCAGATAGGACCAGAAATTTGTTTAATGGACCAAAGCTGTCTGCTCCCATGAATTTTTTTTTTTTTTTCTTTCTGGAAAATCCAGGGTAAGAAAACTGAAACAAAATATGAATTAGGAAATTGTTTTACTCTTATAAACCACCATCTAGGATACTGATCTCTCATGCACAGGTGGCTGGAATCCCGTCTTTGGATTGTGAATGGTGGAAGAGGTTCTTTCTCTGGCCTACACCCGGTGACTTCTATGAGTAAAGAAATAGTCACATTCTTATGGGTTCAAAAAACATGGGATCTAATTTATTTAATCTTCTCTGCTGCCTGTAGGCAGACTTACTTCCACAAAAGCAAACATTGATCAGGGAAAGATTTACCTTTTGTGATATGGGAACTAGTCAATGGTAAATCCCTTTTTTTTTTTATTTTTTTTTAAGAAGTCTAAAATTAGTCACAGGATTTTCTTCTCATTATAACACCAGATATACGATTTTAATCACCTCTGGCTGTCTTTGACTATCAGAGTTCTTCACTGTTGTGAGGACCCAGTGAGTAATGGATATTGGCTGCCATGAGGACAGTCTTGTAAAGCTAAAAGAAACTAATTTATATGATATCTACTTATTTAAATAGTACAATTTTCCTTGTTCACAGTTACATTTCATAGTTGGATTCATTACCAATCCCAGAGGATCAGGGTTAGCTTGTTGGAGAAATAGATTCAGTCCAGATATTAAAACATGTTGGAGAGTATATTTTTGTTATATTGAACATAGTACCCCAAAAGTCACTTTTAGATGAGTTACAACTTGACCCTAGACTTGGGGCCTCAGAGTTAACCTATATCATAGCCTCATCCATTTGTACCCTTGTCATATAAAGCGCAATATGACTACAGACTCAGGAGCCAGACTCTGACTGTGCCTTCTGCTCGATGGGTAACCCAGAGCATGTGAGTGACCCTTTCAGTTTTCTGGAGTCCTTGTTTGCAGAACGGTATGTACTGCACTGGGCTGTGAGAATTAAATAAACATGTATACAGTGCTTAGAACACCTTCTGACACACACTTAACACTTAATGCAGGTTTGCTATTATTTTCGGTACTCCTTAGGTACTGTCTAGTGTATTCTATGCGACAGCATGCTGATTCAGTACTACGCTGAGCCCCGGCGCTTGATTTCAGAAGCATTCTGCTCTAACGCAATCGGATCACCAAGGACTGCAGAGAGATTCCTGCTCTTGCTGATGTCCTGAGCAGCTCTGCACAGCCTACACTTATCCGACCACTAACCCCCACGTGCCAGTTTTCACAAACAGGATATATTGTAGAGTCACATGAAATGCTCACCCAAAGTCCGTTTCAGTAATGAAAGCTTGTCGCTTAACAACAGCTTTTATAGAGGGACGACAGTAACTTTCTTCTACTCAAGTTGGGAACATGTGAGTGGCTAATGAAAGCATTTAGTATAAAATCTGCTTTTGGGTTTGGTTCATTAGCTCATGTACTTGCGAAGCCAGAGACAATGAATTCTAAATAACTCAGTTTATTTCTCTACTGTGTGTTCTTTCGTTTGGTTTATAGTCTTAATCGTGGCCAACCACCTCACAAAGGCACTTTAAAAGTTGCCATTCAAGGGGCTCTAGAGTGAGCAGGTAGAGGACAAAGACCTGGATTCTTTGATTCCTGATGTTCGGAAAGCAATTCAAAGTAGAATCTTACTGATGCTGGAGCAGGAGGATACTTTGACCCCAAACACTTAATACTGTTTTCTGTACTCCAACTGAGCATTATCTTAAGCAAAGCTATACACACCACTACTTAGTTGAAATGAATATGGACTGGTCTTTCAGAACAGAAAGGAAAATGGAAATAAAGAAGTAGAAACAAAGAAAAAGAAAAAAAGAGAAGAGGGCATTTATATCCCATGTTGGACTCTAACTGGAAAAAAGTATGGTGTAGGTTACCCACAATCTTCACACATATATAATATTCTTAGTGGTATATTCCATGTATACTGCCGCTCCATAGCTTTCTGTCATTGTCACTTTCTATAAAAGTGTAGTGAGTGCAGAGGGAAAAAGACACATAGAAAGTTCCATTTCCTTCATCCATCCCACCCTCTTTCATGGAAGATTAAAAGATGACTCTTACCTCCACTGAGAATAATGACAGCAATAAATATCGCCAAGTCGCTGTCATCTAATTCCAGTGCATTGAACTTCACAGCAAACTCGAACTTGGGCTCCATAAAGTCACCAAAGGGCTTTCTCAGGCTCTTTAGAAATTCCCTTGTCATGAATCCTTGGCCCTCTGATATGAGAACCCCGTCTTTATTCATCAAGGAGGCCAGCATTGTGTAAATGATCTCATGGACACCATATTTTAGGAGAGTTACTTGGTCATTCAAGTCAAGGTTAACAAAGCCAGGAATACTTTTGGCGTACTCTGTGATCTCTTGCACAGCTTCCACGGAGCGAAACTGACACCCCTGAAAGATGCGGATGGCCACCTCTTTGCTCTGCTCCTGCAGGGGGGTGATGTGTTTGAACTTGATTTTATCTTCTCCCATCATTAAGGAATTCATGTCATAGATAACAAATGGCTGCAAGGAAAAAGGGAAAAAAGTGATTGAGCTGGAGATTTCTAATTCACAGGAATGCCATCCCAGTGTAGAAAAAATTCTTTCTTTATCTACATTTGCTTTGCTAACCAAAATTTTTAAAGTCAAAACACTTAATAATGAAAACATAATCTAATCTCCTGATTATTCTTCCTAATTGCCTTCTGGGATCCAAACATATGTCACCAAATTTGATCTGCTTTCCTTTCTAATTCTATTGCAAACTTTACCTATGACTGGTTAGTAACACGAATTTCTGTAAATAGCAGATAGGAGAGTCTCTATTGTTGATTTTTAAAGTGATACAAAATCTATTGTTTATCTTGGCTTTCCATGGAATACGACTGTAACCTTTTAATAAAAATAATTTCAGCAACTCAGACCCACTTGAACATAAGCTAATATTACAGTTTTCGATTAAATGCATTCGCATCTAAAATGAAATACAGGGTGCATATAAAATATGCTTAACTATAAAAAATCAATCTGAAAGCAGATTAGAAACACTGAGCCAAGAAAATGTCTATTTCTTTTTTTAATGATCTGGAAGCAATCTGTTTCAGAACGAGCAGATGTAAGGACTGTGGGTAGGTGCTGTAAAAAGTGGAGAAATAAAAAAGAAAAGAGTTTTGAACTTATTTTTAAAGTATCTGTCCTGAAGGGTTAAATAATCAACAAAATACATGCATCAATGATTCAGGTTTGCAAGAGGCTGCTTTCTAAATGCAAGTTAGTTTGTTATAAAATGATCTCTTTCTTCCTTGCACAGAGCTAAGGAAAGGTTTGTGGTCACTGAGAAATGCTCAAGGC
This sequence comes from Solenodon paradoxus, assembly GCA_004363575.1. Lineage (NCBI taxonomy): Eukaryota > Metazoa > Chordata > Mammalia > Eulipotyphla > Solenodontidae > Solenodon > Solenodon paradoxus. Next base: position 230,652 of record RJWH01001039.1, read on the forward strand.
TTCTCTGAGAAGTGGCTGCATTTTATCTGCATTGGCTGTGCTGAACGATACAGGCATTGGACCCCAGCCCTATGTAAGTGAGTGTAGCTGGACACACTGGAATAAGAGTTGCGAATATCTGGGATCTAGCTTTACTACCTATGTGGTTACCTATGCGACTTTAGGAAAGTCATTTATTTTCCCTGGGCCTCCCTAAACTTCTTAACTGAGGGGAGTGGGTTAACTTAGAAGTGTCATTCCTCTCTCAAGGCAGTTCTGGTTGCAATGCTCTGAAGTCGCCGTGTGCGTGTATCTCTGTGATGTGTGTACGTGTATACAAGTGTGGTTTCTATGTCTGTGGATTATGTGTGGGATGTGCATATGAGTATACGTGTGCACAGGGTTACTGTGGCCGAGCCTGAGTGTGCTCACACATGTGCACTGCACATGCGGTCTCTGAGACACTACAAAGAAAGCGCCTTTTGGGCAAACATGCTGGCAGTTTTCTGATTGGCAGGAGAAAGTGGTACAGCGTGTGGCAGCAGTAACTTCGAGAAACACTGGTTCGGAGACTGTTCATCGCTATATAAGCCCATGATTTCCCCCAAACTGCTAAGTCTATTCTGCACTGAAAGAAATAACACTCAAGATGCTGAGATTTCTAAACTTACATATTATTTCAACACCCTTAACTAGAGTTGTTCCAGAAATTCTCACTTTTTTTTTAACCAAAAAATTCATATCAATTATATTGTTTAGCAAACCCCGAAAGGAGGACAGCTGTAAGTGTGCCTGGTGACTCTCTTCTGTAAGTAAATCAGGAGAAATAGGGCATTCTGTGTTCTGGACATTTTTTTTTTTTCTACTTCAGGATTGATGTTAATAATGGGAGAGGACGGAAGGGCAGAGTAGTCAACAGACTGCTCTGAGTTTTACTAGTGTCAGATTCTAATCATGAAGAAAGTTTGCATTTGTAGATCGTAGAGAAGACGTATTTCTGTCTTCCAGGAGTGTATTTGTGTTAATATACTTTACATTAATGAGACACTGGCTTTCTTTCCAGTTCTGAGAATCTGATGGTGTTGATACCTGAAGAGTCCACTGCACATGCATGAATACAAATCATGTGGATATGAAATCAATGCCTCTTCCCATAGGCAAGATCGCACCCAGAGCTGCCCCCTTCAACATCTAGATGAGCTCCTGATCAACCATTTGGCTTCTTGGTACAGAACGCATGTCTGACATTCTTCCATTTCCATTCAAGTGGTTTATCTGGAATGATGCCCTGATAAATCACCCTGGGACTCTTCCCCTCAACTTCCCCTGTCCTGTCATATAAAGCTCCAGGTTCCTGTTTTTGAAACTGTGATCGTTGACCATAGGGCACAAAATCCTGCTAATTTTCTCTCCTAATTTAACAACAATGTGACTTTAACCCCTTGGCAATCAATGGTGGTCAGGATTTCCTGCAGTAAACACTCAAGGTCGGAGAAGGGAATCAGGCCACTCCACCATGCCAAACCATTCCTGTTCTGTTTTTAAATCCCTTCAGCATTTTGCAAAAGTGGTAACTGGCAGAGAATTCTGGGTATTGGCATGCAAATGCATACCAGGTGGAGGTTTTTAGTTTTCCTAATCATAGTTGGTTATGCTGTTTTCATTGCATTTTGAAGTCTGCATAGATTCTTTTAGCCTCCAAGTTGATCAGACTGTAAGAGTGATCATCAAGCTTTCTGGAAATTTGCCCTTCCCCTCTCCCCCTTAATTTTCCAGTTCTTACACTGCAAACAGTTCACTTGCATATTTCTCTGAACTGGGAAATTCATCCTCAAACTTAGTGAAAAGATAGGTCAACCCGTTTTAGAGAGAGTTGACCATTAGAACCACAGGTGGAACTTGGCCTGTGGAATTTATCCTGAATCATTAATTTAATATTATTCTTCTGGTAAAATATTCCATAGCCAATGTTCTTCATATTCAGCTTCTGTATTGCCTTTTTACAAAGTGAAGCAAAGCCATAGGTGTTCTAAGAGTTTGTGCAGCAGCGTCTGATGGGCAGCCATTATTGGAGGAAACACATCACCTTTGGGTCTAGTCTCATGATTTTCACTCCTGGATTGGAGTGGACAATAGATTCCATCTTCAGACACCATGTCAAGTGGCTAGTCTAGCATCCCTCCTTAACAGGAAGGAGCACGTAATTACAACTAGGACATTGTCAGGGGTGCACATAGGTTTTGAGGGGCTTAAAGTATACACAATCACTGGGCCTTTCTTTAAGAAAAATAATACAAATTATAAGAACAAAATTGCTCAGGCCTTTTTCTGAGCATTGGAGGGACCTCTGTGCAACGCAGGAACCTTGAAGTTCAAGTTTCATTAGCTTCATGGTAAATCTTCCTCTGGATATTAGGGTGCTTGTAACTGCATAAATTGGACAGACTGGAAAAAGGTGAGAATTGAATGAAGAAAATTACACTTGAGCACAATATTTATCTAGGGAAGGAAAGTGGTTTCTTTAAAGGGATATTAGTTTTCTTTGAAGAGACACAACAAATGGTATTGATTCTAATATATTTTGATGTTCAAAAATGGCTCTAATATCAAAGCCAGGATGGGATTAAGAGGACTATTTAATGCAGATAATTCAATTTACTTAGAGATCTATTACTCGCTTCTGATGTGTAAAACAAAGGTCATGGGGGAAACTTGGCTTCAACATAGAAAACCAGTAGAGTAATGTAAGTGTACTTTTTTGAATAGAGAAACAGGACATGAGCATTCCTGAGTAGTTCAGTAACATCAGCATTTAAACTTAAGAGTAACGAAAGAGATTGCATATGAGCATTCTAAGTTCACAGCTCCTTTTGAATAATAAACTAGTAAGTTAAAGGAGATGAATGAGAAAGTCAACTAAAAGAGATGGCTTATTCTGTTGACTTCTGTGATTTAAGAGTCTGAGATTAGTGGAAGAGACCACTCCAGTCTCTGACAATGTGGTAACCATGTCAAAGTTAAAAATGGCCTGGTAAGAAGCGAGTCTCATCACTCTGGGGCTCTCAAAAGTCTTAGTTTTATTGATAGTCTAGAGCAAAGGTTCAAGGAAGAAAATTGAACAATGGGATTTATAGAAATTAAAGGGAACTTCAGAAATAATCTACATCATCATTCTCTAAGTATGAATAAGATGAAGCCAGGAGAATTTCCGAAGTCAAATAACTATTTCTAGAAAACCCTGACTAGAACTACCTCTCCTGAATCCTCCTTGAGTTCTTTTCTCTTTCTATTGCTTTTTTCCACCTTTACCTTTTCTTTTTTAAAAATAGACTGACTTCTCTGAGGAAATGGGGTTTTTAAACAGAACATTTTATGTGCTTGGATCTGGGAGGCAGTGCCTTCTGAGCTATTATTTCCTAGAGCCGCTAGTTAAGTGCTGTTAGGAATGGAAGTTAAGTTTGAAAGTCTATCAAATGCAATCCTGCTTTCCTGCAGGGCTTAGAGATTTAAGACAAATAAAAACTTAACAGGAAGAATTATTCACACTCTAATGAACTAGCATATAACCACAGCTCTTAAAAAACCATCTACTGCCAGCCAACATGTTACTTAGCTAGCAAGCAACGGTACTGTCCAAGGGAGTCTATCGTAAAAAATGCCAAGTGTTTTATTCTCAACTACACAGACAATATCTTTTTTTTTTCCTGTCTGAACACTATTTGTTCATATCTGTTCTATCTTGACAGTCCAGGTAATAAAGGAATTGATTTTATTAACATTAGTGTATGGATTAGCCATCCCAGGACGCTGGTTTCTTCAGCAGCCATTGAGACCAGCAGCACCCCTGTCTGTTCTGTTTATATGGCGCCTCTTTTCTCTGAGGGTTTTTCTCTTCCAGGGGAGCAATTTCTAGCTCACTCAGCCTTTCCCACACTCTGAGACCACACTTTGTTTAGCTATCAGTGTAGGATTTAAAAGGACAAATATCTTTCCTATAGTTTGAGTTACTAGATCTGATGGCTGTTATAAATTTTAGAAGGTGAACATTTAAATGGATACAGAGCTGTTTTCACAGAAGTTTACATTTCCATATCATTTTTATTATTCAGTGGTTTCATATTTCATACACTATTTAGAAAAACCACTTTTATGATGGTACCAGTGTGCTCTTGCAATTATGAAAACAGTGATTCCTCATGTATCCATCCATAAGCAATGCGATGCTTTGGGACTCAAAGTCCAGTCTAGTACAAATAACAAGTTTGATCCTTATTTGTAGAGAGAGTGCAGCCAGGGCCTCCCCATCTCTCCGATATGAGGTGAAAAGTTGGCAGGCACACCAAGGGTTTTCTATTTATTGTTTTATGACAAACCATGGCACCGAACGTGGTTTTTGAAAACCACTCTCTGTTTATTTTCATCAACAAACATGGGATCATGTGACAATGATACACACCCAGTGTGTTCTTCACATCAGAGTACTAGTCAAACACTGGGAACTTCCAAAGTCCATTCAGTTCTCAAACTGCCTTCGTGAAACCCAGCACCCTCATTCCAGCAGATTCAAGGTTTTCAGAGTTCAGGAGAGTCTCTTATAGGAGGGGCCAGGCCTGGAAAAGCCATCACAGGGTCAATAGATTGCAGGGAGAACTAGTTCCATTCCTGTCTGAGGGTGGCTAGGGCTACTGCTCAAATTTCTTCTCATCCATTTCCAACGACTCCATAGTCCTTCTTTCCCAAACCCTGAACCTGAAATTCCTAAGCATTATTTTTTTACACAAGACAAAGGAATCATTTCCAGAAAGATGTCTGAGTTAAAAAGAGAGGAGGGGAGCAGGAGTATTTGCTTGATCTCTTTTGCAAGGTGCATGTGACAGAGGGGATAAGATAGAGAAGACAGTTGAGTTGGGGAGGTGAAAGTCTGGGCTGGTCTGGGGACAAACTCTGGAGCAGAGCCTGGGTGGAAAGATGGCCAGGCCTTCTAGAAAGAAGCTAGAATAGGTAATGGTTACACTGAGCAGTAAGATAAATATAAAGAATAGCCCCTTCCATAAAGTCATCTCTCTTTCCTGAGATTCTGGGTAATGGTCACCCCGGGGCAGAGTAGCTTCCCCCAGGGCTGGCTCACCAACATGCATGACATCAGTTCGACACCAGCAGTGTGCGTGATGTGACCCAGCGGCCCCACTGCACACGAGTGCCCCTTTCACACCCTCACCCTCTCAAGAGGTCACTGCAGAAATGTTCCCTTCAATGCAAATCCTAACTCCTGGGTCCTGGCCAAGAGATAACACAACACCCCTGAGACAGATGCTATCAAATGAATAATATGACCGCATAAGATAAAGAACAAATCTGCAGTCTCATTGGAAATCACAGTTTGGATTATTTCTTTCCTTCTCCCATATTCCTCGCTGAATGATTTCTTTCCACCAGGGCTTAATTTGATTTTGTGAGATAAGGAGAAAAGAGAGAGCCAAACCATTCTATTTCAGCTTTGTGTAATCAGGGGATGGATTATTTTAATTTGGCCCAGTCTCTCTTTCCTTTCCAGACCCTAACAAGAGGCAATTCTGCTTCTATCCAGATCATTAATGATGTCCAGGCTGGTAAGCAAATACTGAGCTGGTTAAAGGCCCTCTGTTGAAAGCCCAGGATTTCAAAGGGCATAAGCAGCAGTTTTTAATTCAATTAAGCAAATACATTCTGAGTAACTATTATGGACAAAGCACAGTCCTCTTATGCCAAGGGGGAAAATAATGGCAAACATTTGGCCTCTGAACTAGGAAAGCCTAGAATCAAGAATCTGCAGCCCTAGCCCTTAAAATAGCTTAGTACCTATTTAGCTCATAAAGAGCCTACAATTATCTTATTTTTAACTCAAATATTTGGAGCCAGAGTCAATTTGGCATGAGGTTTGAAAGTGATTTACAGTGGCTTGGGCCCTGAGTCCTGCAGTAACACAGAGAGGAGTATTCTCTGTGTCAATAGATTGCAGGGAGCTTGCAGGGGAATGTATTGTTTTTTAAAATTATGGCTTCCTTCTGTCTTTCAGGTAGGTTACATTGATAGGATTTCCAGCAAGGATTGGGAGATAAAGAGGTGAGAAGGCAATTCCTGGCCCCAGGCAAAACTGTGGTCAACTGTTAGCTTTAGAAGCCCTTTCCCTGTCCTTGTTCCTTTCCAGCTCCTGCTCTGGCTCCACCCAGTTCCCTATCCCACACTGGCTCTGGCAAACTGTGGAGTCCAATCCGCCTTAACTATTCGCCCTCTTCAGCCACCCTTTCTAGTTTGCCTTTAGTCTCCCTTCCTTTAAGTGAACACAGTTTATTTTCTGTAGTCAAGCTACTTGTTTTTGATTAGCAGGGCCTGACATTTTCATGAAGTTCATACAGACTCAGAAGTCTTCCCCTTCATCTACAGCCTGTGGTCCCCTCTGTGGAAGACAGGAGTTGGAGTCATGACTTCAGAACAAAACAGCACAAGAAACACCTCCTGACTCTGAACTGCTGGGATAGCAGAACAAGGTGGGACATTCCTACTGTTCCAACAATTGATAAAAATAAATCATAACTCAGGGGTGCGCCTTGTGGCTTAGCGTTTAAGTCTGCAGCTTCTGATTGGCATAGTCCACATACATCTCAAGGATCTGAGTTCACACCTGGGGCTTGGGGTGGGACAACCAAGATGAACTAAAGAAAATAAATAAATGGTTGTTCCTTCTCTCTCTTCCTGCCTGCCTGACTGTCTATTCACCTTCATTCCTGCCGGTACCTCTCCTTTAAAAAAAAAAAAAAAAAATGAATCATAACTCAGAATGTTTCCCGAGGTGAAACTTTGCTATGCCATTCTCCCGGCCCAGTGCTTGCCCACAGGAAGGACCAGGGTCCACCATGGAAGGGCATGCTTGGAATGAACTGAGTTAGAAGTCCTCCTGACTCTCCCACATGCTGTGTTTGAAGGGAAAAATGTTTAGCCTCTCTGAACTTCAGTTTTCTCATCATAAAAAAAAGGGATAATAACAGCCTTAAGATGGTCATGTGTCTTGGATATATTACATGTGTCTGATTTGTAAGAACTGTAAACCACCGGACACACTCACAGTACTCCTAAGGAATCAAAGATGGCTCACAGTCAGAAAACTCATGGTCTTCCTGACACCTGGCTCTTTGTTTGTTTTGGAAAGGTACAGGGAAGAAGGCAAGCAGGTAGGTGGGAGAAGAGAGAAGGAAGCACTTTATTTATTTTATTCAGTTGTTCCTCTTGGTTGTTTTCCCAATCCCTGGTCTTGAACCCGGGACCTTGGGATGTATGTGGACTGTGCCTGGTTTAACCTGCTAGGCCACCAGGGGACACTGGCACTTGACTCTTTATAATATTAAGGAACTCCCACAGGAGTTTTCTTTTTCTAGTAGTTGGTTTTACTCTGTTGGGTTAGCTAAAAGGAAAAAATAACTCCTTGAGATAGTCATCAAAAAAACACTAACGGGTAATGAAATTTTCCCCAAAATATAACTGAGTGGGGAAAAACTTACACATATCTATCAAGTAATTGCAAACCTTTCATTTGAAAAGAAATGACTGTGTAAAAGGGTTTCAGCTGGGATGATGTCTTCTGCATTCATTTTGTGCTCTTATTCCCCTAAAGGCCCCCCCCCGGACATTAGTATCCACAGTAGGCCCTGCCTGTGGGAACTGAGTACTGGGATGTGACCAGTGCCCCTGTAAGCCGATGACAGAATTGGGACTAGAATTCAGGTGCAGCTGTGGTGTGTTTTAATGTAATTTCACGCTGCTAACTCGACTTCCTATCAGGGAAGGGCTCTGCTTCTTGGAAAACTTGACTCATTAACAATTATAACCCTTTCAGTGATTCCTAAACAGTAGTTAGGCTGTTTGATGAGGCTGCAGAATTTGAGACTCCACTGCAGCTCAGAGTTTCACAGGAGAGAAAATCTAAGCCTGTGATGAAAGGATGGATCGTTCAGTGTCTCAGGAATAATCAGTAGACAACGATATAGAAAGCAGTCGCCCGGATGTGTCCTCTTGAGCCCCTGGACCTTCTTCATGGCTAATTCCCGGAGTTCTCCTGAGGGTGGGACTGAACAACTTTCCAGACCTGGGTCAGGCCCTCCTCAGAGAAAAGCAGAGCTGCTTGAATGGACCTACCTGTGGTCAGTTATTCTGAAGCCAAGAAAAGAGATGAATCCTGAAAGAGTGTGTTTGGATGGGGTGGGGTGGGAGGGCTTGACTTCATTTGTTAAAACTAAGATGACCTGGACATGCTAAGGCTAGTCTCTGAATAAGACTATTCAGAGGTTTTATTAGGAGGATCTGAGGACTTTTTCCCTTTTCGAAATGTTTATGTATCCTCTCTGAAAACATTTCCTTTCCTGGGTTTCAGACTTAACCGAAGTGTACTACGCATATGCCTGTGTAACAGGGCAAATCATTTACTCGAAGGATGAACAACAAACCCCATGGCCCCACATGAAGACAGCAGAAGAGAACTAACTGATTTGTCTGTCGTCTTTCCTGTCAAGATGGCCCTCGCCTTTGCTTTGGTCAGCGGGAAGGACTTGATGTATGAGTCATACAAATGTTTTGCGAGAGCTCGGAGGTCAGCAGACTCTGGGTTCAGCTGGTCGATGTCACTGGAGATCTCTGCCAGCAGTTTCTCCTTCTCGGCCTGTGGCATCCGCCCAAACCTGATGGCTGCAGAGGAAGAGAAATGACAGGGTGAGTCACTGAACCCTGCTGCTGCTCTGAATGCATTCCCTTCTCCTCCAGCCAGGGCTGCACAGAGCAAAGGCCCTCCTCCGCTCCACCAGTCTCAAATTCTGATTTCTGTCTACAACTCTGCAAAGGTTTTTATTTCACAGTAATAGTAGAGATTATCAGTAAAAATTACAGTACTCACTTCTTGAATGAAAAAAAAAGTTTGTATGATCCTGCCAAGAAGGTGAAAGAGTCTAAGAAAACAAAGCAAGGAAAGCAGTTTTACTAATAGACATGAGATAATTGACAGCCAGCTCCTACTTATGCCTCAGGCCCAATCAAAGGTCACCTTCTTTGTGAGGCATTCCCTGACTTCAAGCAGAGTTTATTATTCCTTCTCGTGGATGCTACCAGCCAGCCGTGCACACTTCAATGACAGCAATTTCACATTGTACTTTATTTTTCATGTTTATTTATCTCACTAGAGACCAAGATCCGAGAGGCCAGGGACAATGTCTTATCCACATTTGTGTCCCCAGCCCTTGACATAAGGTCAGCCACCAAAAGAATGAAGCATTACAAATTAAAGGCAGGTAAAAAATTGAAAGTTACATCACACAGACTTTGTTCTCAAGGGGTCTGTCTGATTGATTATAAAGAAATAGAGATAGTACTTCTTTTATATTCTTAGACCAGATAGTACATTGACAATTAGGAGAGAGAAGCCATAATTATTCCCCCCAAAGACAATTTCCTTAACAGTTGGCTTCATGCAGGGGTGAGGAGGTAGAAAAGAAGAAAATGAAAGAAAAAAGACAAAAAGGAACATTTAAGAGAGGTTTATAAGGTCTCAGTCAGACAGAAAAATCATCTATTTGTAACTCTTTTGATTCAGTTATGTTTTTTTTCCTCCCCGCTGATACTATCTACAACATATTATTTTGAGCAATGCTACTCTGGGGCCACAGTTTGGACTCTGCATTTTGCAAAATGAGGATGTTTGGATTCATAGCTAATATCAACCTGTGCTAGCTCTCTTGTTCTACTTCCCATATGGTATTACAAGGGCATACTTTTATGACCGTCTCCTTCACTGGACTGTAGCTCCTTGAGGGCAGGGATTGTGTCATATTCATTCCTATCTCCAGCACTTAGTGGTGCTCAGTCAATGGTGGTCGATTACATGAGTGAACACAAGGTTGTGAGATGAGTAGAATGGGAGCCAGGAGGAGGGGAGCCCCCCACCCCCACACCTCTGTGTCTATACTTCAAACTTAACTAGAAATGTCTTACTAAAAATACTGACTTTAGGTGTGCCCTGGTGGAGTAGTGGTTGGGTCTGCTGCCTCCAGCTCGGTGTAGTCCACACACATCCCAAGAACCCAGTTTCACAACCTGGGGCCAGGAGGAATGATCAAGATGCATAACTAAATAAAACAGATAAAATGCTTCTTACTCCTCTCTCTTCTTGCCTGCTTGCCTACTCACTTCATTGCTGCCTGCATCTTTCCTTTCAAAAAGAAATCTACTGATTTTAGAAATAATCAACTTCCCCCACTGTGAGGGTACCTACTTCTCTGGTTCCCCTCTTTCTCTCTCTGAAACCACAACCTTCCCATCATGGTGATTGTTAATGCCTCTATTTTGATCATCTCATTTCCCAGCTCCCTTAAAATTGTGTGAAACCACCACTTAATTAACACTGTGTTCTTTGAACATCACTGCAGGAGGCAGGCACTAACCACACACACCCTATCTTGATGAAGTCTGCTTTTGGCCCAACCTACTCCCCAGGTCAATACCTATACATATGATTTTCAAGGAACAATGTGGACTCTCTGATTTCTGATCTATGGGGATCTGTAACTCTGGCTGAAAAATCTTATCTCTCCCTGCCTTTACCCTATTCCTAACTAATCAGTTGTAAACCCATGGCTTGGCAGCCCTTTTTGGGAGGGGGATAGTCAGTCACCTGTGTTCTCAGCATTTTTCTCAAGTATTCTTCAGACAGGAGAAAGAAACAAAGGACAACTGTAGATGTGATACTCCAGTCAGTAATCATCACTAACATGACTGCAGCAGGGAGGCACCCCATGTCTTTGGTTGTCTAGAAATTGCCTAAAAGATTCCACCTGTGACCACCCAAATGAGCAACACAGGACTCTAGCCCCTAGTTGCCTCCTCATGTTCTGTCCCTCCATGCATGGACTCTAACCCCCTTTTACTGTCTCCCTACACGTGAACCCAAAGACCCTGGGTAAAAGCTTTGTCTGAGGCAGTGTTTGGCCTTCAGTTAATTTCTGTTACCCAGCACCAAAGAACTCATGGGGTCCCTTGGCTGGTCCCTCAGCCTCTTTCAGATGGTTCCTTGCCATATGTTATGATGCTAAAGGTGGCATTTCTACCACAAGACATAAAAGCACATGAAAACTTTCCATCTGAACACTTACTCAATTGTATTTCAGATTTGCTAGAGAAGAGACTTCTCTGAGTCCTTGAGTCTCAGATTCATAGATTCATTTTAGTTGAGCCTAAATAAGCTGTATTGTCAACTAATTTATCTACTGTGTTGAGGGGGCCTTGAGTTAAAGGGGAAGAGAATCTCATATACAAAATTCTTTTAAGTTAGCCTCAGTCCATTTGGTAATTATATCCTGGGCATAGGACACTGTCAAAAAGAAATCTTGAAACAATTGTCATTTTGGGGTTAAAAAAATCTTGCCTCTCTACTCACTAAAGTGGAAGTAATTTTTGTCTAAAACTTGAAGAAAATCAGAATTATATAACAAAATAGAGGTGGTTTGAATCATGAACTACCTGTTGGCCTAAACTAATTGTAGAGCATTAAAAATAAATGCTAATTCATTGCAAAGATTAATTAAAACAGATTTTCAAAATGACAAACCAATCAAAAATAGAAAAATGAAATAAGTTGAGTCTCATTAAATACATTTTCATCTTTCAACATCTAAGGGTGAATTTGCAATCATAGTACACTTTTAACAACTAGGAAGGCTCTTTGTCTCATGGCCAGCTTTCCCACCTTCAACATACTTATTTTGCAAAAACCTTACTACTTTTCATATAGTTTTTGCCAATAAGTTATGTTTTACCACCTCTCTTGGGGGCAAAAACTTTTACATTTTGAGGTTTTTCAAATTGGTTTTATAATTAGATTTAGCAATCTAGTAACTATCACTTTCTAGTTCTTTTAAAGTAAGACAAGGAGCCACCTTAGAATCACTATGAAGACATTTTTATGGAGGGGTAGCATTTTCCAGACTTTTTGTAGAGGACATTTAAACACTGACCTAGAGATGAGTCAGACACCACTGTCTCAGCTTCTGACTCAATCTTCACTTCCCTGAAGTTTTACCTGACATCATTTCAGCCATTCACTGAAATCTGCTTGATGCCAGACACTGCTAGACAGGCAGGGCTGAGGACACATGGATGAAGAGGCCTAGTCTAGCAGGGGAGATTGTAAATAGACACAGATTATTTTTTCTCATGGACCTTTCCTTCCTATTCCTTCCCTTCCTGACCCCAGTATTACACCTTTAAACTATCTTTCCTACAGCCCAGAGCTCCGGAAAAAGCAGTTTTGTTTCTGCCTATGTTTTTCACTTTCTATTTACTTCCCTACCTACTGCAATCTAGCTTTTGACCTCATTTAAAAATACAGAAGTGTTTTGCCAGCATTCTTGCAGGATTTAATACTGTTGATCATCTCCACCCTTTATCTGCATTTCTCATGCTAGTTTCTGCTTCTCTGGTTCTCCTCTTCTACCTGCTATTTTACAGTCCTCTGTGTTGGCCCCTCTTCCTTCACTTGTATTCGGTTGATCTCTCTGACTCAAATGCTTTCTAATGACTCCTGCCCTTTCATCCCTGAGATCTGACTACTTATTTTTCACTTCTTAGAGTCCTTCATAGGGGCATGCTGACTATCCCACACATATCTCAAATGCATTCTAAAACCGAACTTTTACTTTTTTCCCCTCCCAACCACCTCCTCTTCCGGTTTTCCTTCCTGGTTAATTCATTCTATCACCCACACCGGGTTGCCTGAACCATCTTCTCTCAGATGCTATATTCATTGGTCACTGCTCAGTTTCCTGTCTTCCCATGCCGCCCAGTGACTTAGTTTATTTCATTGGCCTTCTGATTTATTTCCGGGATAAGACCACTCTAGTTCATCCTTATACTGCTTTCGGCCCCGTCTTTTCGGTAATACTGATCTACAAGGTGGAGTGTGGCATCTGCGAAAAGGGAGGAAGCACACACGGGGAATGAGAACAGTCTCTTGGAAGGGAAGGCACTGAAATTGGGTTTGGAATGCCAGGTAGAATTCTGACAGGGAATCGAGGGAACTCACACAGAGGCCCCGAGGTATTGTGCACCGTGTGTATCACAGGAACAGTGTAAGGCACAGAGCTAGGGATTATGTGGAAGATGGGCAGTGGCAGGCAGAGCAGGTGGCAGCTCGATGGTGGGCATCATGAACGCCATGCAGGCCCGAGTTACCCCGCCACGTGGGCAGCAGGGTGCTTTACGGTTATATTTTCTGAAAGCGAACATTTGGGTACTTTTTCCTCACTCACAAAGAAGACACAAGATAGGAAAAGTTAACATGTCAAAGGTTAAATCTGTCTGCCATTCAGGCCTTTCTTTTTTGTTTTGCTTTTGCAGTATTATACAACAACTTCTGTTTACAAGGAAGGAGAGAGAGACTTTAAACCTGCTGAAAGCCCCAAAAAGGTATGAAGTCGTTTTTCTGCATTATTATGAAGCTGCTGAGAAATTATTTCAAAAGGTGTTAGCTTTTTTTAATAAAAGAAAGAAAAACCTTTGAAAAATGAATCCTTATCAGCAAAGCTGAAGTTTCAGTAGTTTTTTTAATTTGTGAAAAATATAATTCTTATCAAATCTCAATAGTAGAGGGAAAACCTAACCCCATGACTCATAAGGAACATAAGTCAATGCTTCTTTCAGATTCTTTTTTAAATGAACAGCCTACACTTACTACTTTCTGTTTAGTTTAAACACAAAAAGCGTCTCTGAAAATGACATACTCCCTAATCAATATTCTTAAGCACTAAGTTACTTTATTAAAAATAAAGAGGACACTTTATATGACTAGTGTCAGGATCTTGACAGAAGGACTTACAAAAATGTGAGTACCCATGTCACTAACAAAATGTTAATCTATGAGCACTTTTAAGATTCTGTGGCTACTAGCTTCACTCATTCGAAATGTGAATCAGATAGCTGATGCAGCCATCCCTTGCGTGTTACACACACTTCTGTAGCCTATAGCAAGTGTGCCTTAATTTCTGTTTTACTTCCAGTCTGAGTTTTTGATTCATGGTGGTATTGAAGAGGGTATTGAACTGGTTGAACTTGGGAAGAGCTGATTTCAGCATAACACTAGTAATGCTGTTAATAAGTTGGTGGGTTTTTACACTGAAATCCATTCATATGATTCTATATGAATGGCCTTCATATATTGTTAGCCTCACATTGGCCAAAGCAATGACTTCTAAATAGTTACCACCATCTTCTAGAAAATTTTGTAAATGGAAATGTTTCCTTCATTAAGGTAATAGTCAAAACCAACAAAAATCTAGCTGTTGCGTTTCCCTTCTTGTGGCTAGATTTTTAGTTATGTTTGCAATCCTATAAATATAGAAAGCATATATCTTTGATGCCGTGGCATTTAATTCTCTCTCTCTCTTTTTCCTTTTCAGGAAGAACTGAACATTCACTATCACACCTGTTGCTCTCTTTAAATAGATTAAGTTGTCATATGAAGTCAAACAATGATCTTATTATCAAGTTCATGATAGTTTTCTTTTACTTTTCTGGGAAAAGAAAATTCTACCATCAATAGTATATATGGTTGGCTGTAAATATTATTTGCCTATAACAGTACACACCAGGAGATATATTTTACATGAATGTATACAAGCAGAACGGGCACGCTTTCTTAGGGATATTGACCTCAAAGATTTCTTCATAAAGATAAAATAAGTTTATTCCAACTTGATTGCATCACCTAAAATACAATCCTTGACTTGAAAAAATGTGCTCTTATGTTTTATAAAATCTGAAATCAAAAGAAAATGGATTTAAACCAGCTAATTATTTTGCAATCAATAACTGAAAATGTATACTGCTAAACAGCAGATGTAATCAATTGCCTAGGAAAGTTGGACCAAATTCCCATCCTGGTCAGTAGAGCTGATAGGCCTGTTTAAAATATGTTCTTGTTTTGACAGGAAATAACCCCACATATTCATGATATAAATATAATCTTGCGAACTATTTTTAGTGTAGGGTATCAACCAATTAGATTCTCAAATATCTTCATTTCTACTGTGAAATCCAAACATCGGTTTGATGGAACAAAAATTTAATTTTCACAGATGCTTTGGAGTCCTGATATATGAAGACAGGACTCACAGATTACTTTCTTAATCTATCAGTTTTGACAGAAATGAAAGCAAGAGACAAAAAAATAGGTTATCCAATTAAATGCAATTTCAGATTTAATTTGATCACTTGGCATTTTCTATTTCATGAGCACAAAATGATTTCTGAAAGAACTGACTAATATAATGCTATCAAGTTACATCTAACATTAGGTCAATGAATCAGAGCCAAATGTCCATCCAGAACTATTTCTTCAAATAGGCCTATGTTCCTTCCATGATTTGACTGAGGGAATTTTTCAGTTCACAAAAACATGGGTCTTCTACATTCTTCCCTTTAAGTAGACACTCAAAACCATAGGCCTGATTTTAAAAACATGTTTAAAAAGTAGAAAGCTTTGCTCCCTTAAGTTTCTATGGACACTGAAGTTTGGTGAGACTTTAAAATATGTCCACATAAAGCATAAAGACCCACATATGGGGTTTGTATGCCCCTAAAGGTCAAGGATAGTGCTTATTTTTGCATAGTTATTTTTTATACTTATTTTTGCATAGTTGAGAGAGAAAAAAAATTATATAACTGAAATTCTGCTGTCATGTAAGGTTCCCTATCCAGAAATATGCAGAATTCTCTTACATTTAATGTAGAAAAAATTATGGATACACAACCAATATGTATAATAATATTTTCACTGTCATTAAAGCAATTTTTAAAAGATCATAATTATAATTTTTTTGTTGCAAAACACTACAGTTATTCTAGCACCTCTCAGATTTTCAAATCTTTCCCTCCATCATGGCAGCTACCCAAACACTCAGAGAAGGAGCCTGAACTAAAAGCTCAGAAACCCTGACCTAACTGAACAATGATTGATCAGCAAGCAATATTCTGAAAGCTGGTATTTTGTGGAAAAAACTGCACACATTTCGGCCATGGTCCAGTGTCTACTGATCTGTTTGCCATGATCACGAGAGCAATACGGTCCGTGGTGCAGAGCGGTCACTCACCGTTATGTGACATCCCGACAGCAAGGCATTTCTGAAATCGGCAGTACTGGCATTTATTTCGGCTTTTTTTGTGGATCCGACAGTTAAGATCACACCTATCATAAATAAGCTTCAATCTGATTGTCCTTCGGAAAAAACCCTGCCAAGATATACAGAAAAAAAGAAGCAAAATTTTAGTCCTTGTGACAATATGAAGCAGCAATGTTTGGCTAAAGACAGAGCAGCCTGGATATCAGAAAAGGCAGTTTCTCGACATCGTTCTTTAGGTAAGTCATCACTGGCGACTTCTGACAAGTCACTTAACCTCTCTGGAATTCTGTTTCTTTGCTATCAAGTCAAGAATGAGGATGTCTCCAGTGTCGGGTTTTTGCCCATAGACACTGACCGCATCCAACTGATGTCACTCAACGTATCTTGGCTCTACTTCTGAATGTCAGCATGCTTCTAAGAAGTGCTCTGGATTTAATGTAATGCAAATAAAGCACCATGTAATCAGTTCAGTCTCTCTGCAAATCTTTCCAACAGCGTGCGCCAACCTTTATAATTGTGCGAAGCAGTTTGGCTAAGTTAAAATCATTTTCATTCTAAAACATGATCAGGGCCAATAAAAATCCACATGTGAACAATTTTTGGGAATTCGCTACATTGCATAATTTCCTACAGAATTTGTTTCCTTTATTTATTCAGTGGAAAGAATGCTTCATAATCATTGTAGCCTACACAAAAAGAGATCACTGGAAATGGCATGAGAAGTAATATTTAAGTCCTCAGAAAATCAACTCTGCTATCTCAAAAGAGCAAGTGTGCCTATTTGTGGTGAATTAAATTCTGCTATCTTTACATAGTTTTTGAAAGACCTGAAAAAATATTCTAGTCAGAAGTAGTCTCCAACTCCATTTTTTAATTCTGAGTATTTCTATTTATGTCTATTGTGTTCATCTCATGAAACTCAATTCTTTATTCTTTCAAACGGACCTGGCCCTGTTTGGCATACATTCTGCCACCGACATGCATTTGACTCTATCCAGATTTCTATCCTGGACGCCACACAAGTATGTTCTACTGCTTCACTTGACATCTTCACTTGAAAATCTAAGTGCCATCTCAAACCCAGCATGTCTAATGCTGAAATCCTGATCTTATCGACAAAATTATTTCACTTGCCACTTTATCCTGTTCAGCTGATGCAACTTCATCCTTCCAGTTTCTCAAGTTACTTTTCAGAGTTCTTTCTCTCCGGTGGGAAGCTCTTTTTCTAAATAGACTTGCCTGTTTCCCTCACAGTTGCCAAGCTACTAACACCTTAACTTCTCAATGAGATTTCCCAACCCTGATTGGTCTGGTGGCCTGTTCCCTGCCCATCTCCTCTGCGCTCTGAATCTCCTTTGCTCTAGTTTTTCATTTTTCTTTTTTTTAAACCAATAGCACTTAGGACTTTCTAGCTTATCATATAGCCTTATTTATTACATATAAGTGTTTCTTTTCTGCTCCTCCCCTACTGCCAACTAAAGTGGTGAGCTCTGTGGGGTAGAGGTGATCTCTTATGCCCCTGATGTAACTGAAACACCAACCACAGGGCTCTACGAAGACACACTGAAGAAACATGTACATCACTTAACTTCCTCTCAGGGTCTCAGCCTTTTCATCTGGAAAATGAGGAAACACTTCCCTGTCTGATATTTCATGATTCTAAACTATGAGATACTACAACAAGGTGACTGACATACTTTTCCTTCTATTCCTTCTATAAATAATTAAATTAATTTACTATTAACAAGAAAACATGCAGAAAAGATATAAAACAGAAGATAATGACCATGCATGAACCTATTGCTCAGCCGAAGATTTAAAATGACTAGCCCCTTGCATTAACTTATGTGTTAATCCCACACCCAACACCTGTCCCCAAGCCCCCTTGACAAAGTAATCACTAGTCTCAATTTTATGTTGGTCATTGTCTTGGCCTTTAAGAAAACATATTTTTCCCCACAGTATATAAAGACAAAATCATACATTGCTTGGTATCCTTACTTGGGATGTCATTAAATGGCATACTACATGTAATTGTTTGGGGTTTCATTTTTAAAAAATTTAGTATTGGGTTTCTAAAATTTATCCACTTTGTTGTGAGAAGCTGGAATTGATATTCATTGTTATGTAATATTCTATTATATGACTGTACCACAACTTATTGATTGATTCTTACATCAATGAGTATTTGAATTATTGCCAAAGTTTTGCTATTACTGAACAGTGCATTTATCAGTATTTTCCTGAATGTTTCATGACACACATATACAAGAGTTACTTTGGATTGTGTGGTAGATGAATGTCAAATTGTACAAGACAAAGCCAAATTGTTTTCCAAAGTGATTATATCAATTGACAGGCTTAATAGCAGTTTATGAAAACTCCTTTTTATCCACCACTTATTATTGTCAGATTTCTTAATTGTTGTCAGTCTAGTTTGTATAAAATAGACTCTCAGTATTATGTCTCTTTCCTGGACTTTTCATTTTCCAGTAGGTTATTTTTTCCTTAAAAATTGAATTTTATATATTCTAGGTACTAATCTGTTGTCCATGATAGGTACAAATATCTTCTATGTCTTACTATCCTTGAAAGTCACTTTTTAGTCTTTTATTTTAGCCTGTATACATTTTCATTTCACCCTCATTCTTGATGACAGTTATTTTCTCGTAACACTTTGAATTCCATGGGCTTTGTGTTTCCATTGCTGCTGCTGAGAGACCTACTGTCAATTGAGTTTGATGATGCTTTTTCTTTTCTCTTTGACTGTTTTTACATTTCTCCTTGCCTTTAGTCTCTGCAGTCTTACCACACTGTCTAAGCCTGGGTTACCTCCCACTTCTCTTCTTGGACATGCTGTATTGCATCATAGTTTCACTTGCTCATCAGTCCTGGGACCCAACTAAGCAAGTGTGAGACCATATTCTTGCCTTCATATTTCTGAACTTCTCTCTTATATTTTACATCTTCTGCCATAATAATTCACTAATACTGTTTACAAAAGTCAAAATCACAACAGCAGCCAATTTAGATCCCATAAAAAGATGTAATTACAAAGACAAAAATAAAAGCAGACATTTCACACCAAAGTTCATCAGAGAGAAATGTTATGCTACTCTTTACTCTTCTAGCTATTTGTGAAGATATAACTTTTTAATATTCAAAGATTTTATGAATGCTTAGAGAATTAAGAGACTTCAAGTTCTAGAAGATTCTGAATAAGACATATTCTTTAAGAAACTATTAGTCATAAGTAGTTTCTTGTACATTTTTTCCCTTTAAGTAATTCTTCTGCTGTGCCCAGTAGGTTATTTAACCCTTCCATTAAATATTTATCTCAATAGCTATATATTTTTTTTTACTTTTAGAAGTATGACTTGGTTTGTTTTCAAATCTGCTTAGTCATTCAGGATAGTCTATTGTTGCTTATTGCAATAATTGTACCCTTTTTCTCTAAACATTTCATACACAGCTGTTCTATATTCTCTATCAGGCAATTCCAATATTTGCTTGTCTTGAGTTGCTTCTGATGAATGTCATTCAAACTGATTGCCTTCTTGAGGATTCTACAGGGTCTAAATTGGGAATTCTTTTCTCCAAAGTGAATTTTCAGATGCCTTTGCTGAAAGCCAGGGGCATCCCAGGCTAATAACTATTTCAGATTTCCTTGAGACTCCTGGCTCAATTCAAAAGCCTTAGAAGCTGCTCCTCACCAAAGACTCCACATACTGCAATAGGCATCTGCCTTTGGGCAATACTGCACCTCAGGACTCTTACAGGCATCTGCCTCGAGGAAAATCTGCCCCTCAACTGTGCCTACAGCTCAAGACCTCAGATTTTAAAAATAAATATATTTTAAAACAATTGTTGTCATGTTGACATGCGGGAGAATTTTTCCTATTGCGAGATCAGCTGTACTTCAAAGGACATGTTGTATATAAAGAGCTACTGGAAGTTGAAAACTTTTCTTAATTCTGAGGACCTCTGAATAGCAAAAAGGTATGTTATTCTCCCCACTGATTAATAGAAGGCTAGTGCAATGGACTGTTCTCACTGGTAAATGTTGGTGAGAAATTGTGTTTTGATTTTTGCTACTGTGATGATATGGATTTTATGAGATTCCTTGACTGCTTTTCTGGTTTTACTTTTTAAAACTAATGTTAGTTGAAAATCTTGCTTGGCAAGTTGATAAAGGGGCAGGCCCAGAGTACTCAGTTATTTGGCTTGGCTGGAAAGGAAGGTTTTTAATAAGAGAATTATGTAACTTAAGTTTACCTTATAATGCAAGCTTTTATTTTGACTCCTAGGATGTCTTTCAAAGAGCATCACGAACTTTTTATAATAACTTAGGGTCTTTCAATGTTGAAGAATAATCATTCTTCACTTATGTACTATGTATGTGCATAATATGAACCGAACATACGCAGTATCCAGCACATTGTTGGGAACTTGCTTTTACTTTTTTTTTTAAGCACTAAGTTAACCATAACCAACTGTCACATTGTCATTTGACTCTTTTAAGAAATCTAGAAAGATACAGGCTATTCCTTTTTTTCCCTGACAATTATTAAATTGAATAATGAAGCAGATTTCTCTAAAATTTCTTCACTTTACTGATATATATTCTTCAACAACATTCTTTCTTATTATATCAGAGTCCAGATAACAAGGTTCCCTTTCAACAAACTCTTATGATCGTCACGAAGTCTGTGAACGGATGTGATGGAGCTGCATCAGTCACCGTGTCAGAAAACAGTTTGTACACTGATCTGTTCTAAAGCCTACACACTTGTCTGTGAGGAGGTGATGCTTATTTTTTCATTTTTGTTTTAAAAACATGTCCCCCAACTTCCTTGCTTTACTCATAACCAAACATCAGTTGTAACATGACTGATGCTGTTAATTTCACAGTGAATGAAAAGTCTTTGGTGGAGCCCTTTGCTGAAGAGACTTCAGGGATGATCTCATTCAACTCCATCATTTTTATAGAGAGAAAACAGGCAGAATGTGGTTAAAAATGATATGTGCCAGAGTAGCTCAAACATGATCTGGTACTTAATAGAAGTCCAGTAGACACTCATTTCCATTTTTTTGCCTTTTTTCCAGTTAGGAACCCAGATGTTTAACACTTACCTAACTGCTGCTGCATATCTTAATTCTGAGTGAAAAACTCAGTTAAGGATTGCATCAGATTTTATGTAAGCATGTTTATTTTATAAGGTAAATATTTATGAGCAACTTATTCTGAGCCCCAGAGAACTTAAACATTTTATTTTATCCGAGTATATTAAAATTAATTATTTTAAAGGCTACATATTAAAATATGAACAGATTAAATGCTCCTAATCATTTAGCAATTAATAATTACTAAATGTTGGAACTTTCCAAAATATCCTTTTCCCCAAAGAAAGGTGAGGAGAAAGAGTATCTTTTCTTTAAAGCAGTCATGTCTCTCTGCCTACCATACATGAGGCTCACACTGGTGTTGGAATAAGAAAACTTTGAGCATGGGTTTAGAAGTCATGAGATACAGTTCTAGTCCTAGCTCTGCCACTTAAGATTGGACAACCTGGACAGGTCTCCCTAATTCAAAATTTCTACATCTGGAAAGTGACTATAAATAAGCTCAAATTATAAAACTGTTCTAAGGGTCAAACGAAGGTCTCGGTCTTTCTCTACCTGCCCCACCCCCACCCCCCAGTCTGTTTAGCCTTAAATACACAAAATATTACATGCTATAGTGAAAAAACACTGGAGAATTCAGGAAATCTGGTTCTTGCTCATCACTGTCTTGTCATGACACTTTGGACAAATCTTTTTTTTTTTAATCTGCAGGATGAAAGGGCTGAACTAGAGCCATGCTTCAAAGGACCAATTTGGAGAAAGTGTCTTGTTTTTATAAATTTTGTTAGATTTTTCAAAGATGATATCACCTGAAGAATGGGTTTTACCCACCTCCCCTGAAAGTTGACAGTTTTATTTCAATTCCTTGTTAGGTGATTGTAACCGGAAGTGAAATAGGTACAATTTCAGTACGTTCTTTGTCAAAGTTTTTCCTCTTTACCTTGCATCCTTCGCAGGCATGGACTCCATAGTGAAACCCCGAAGCCTTGTCACCGCAGACACGACATTCAATTGCCATGAGGGAATTGGAAAGCTCTTCATGAGGCTTATTATACAGCTGAGTTTTTTCAGAATAATAAGGTGGGGACACTGGCTCCACTTTGATTGCACCTGTGTATAGTGAAATGCGACTTTTCATCACATGAAAAACAATGTTAAAAAGGCAACAGGGCCATCACTGTAGTATATTTTACTGCCTTATTTTTATTATTTACGTGGAGGAGTACAATGGAATGCGAAAAACACTGGAAAAGTAGGTTCTGTAATTACGAGTCCTAACACCTCTAAGCCTCACCTGTAAAAATAAAACAGGGAAGGGAATTAAGTCTGGGGTTCTATGACCCTTCAAAATCCCTTAATACTAACAGGCTAACAGACAACACATTATACTTTGGACAATTAGGGTCATTTTGCTATATAATGGGCTATCTAAGTTGGCATTCATCACAATATTAAATTTGTTTTTATTGAAATGTTGCATTTTAGAAGTACTATAAAACTACTCTTGCAAAAAGAGAGTCAAAAGGAACATTGTCATGATAAGGTAATAGGAAGCCTAGCTCAAAGACACATGAGAAATAACGTTCAGGACACTATCAGTGTCAAACCAGAAAAAGTGGTTTGTAAAATGATCTTTAATAGAGAGTCAGAGAAGCTATGGAAAGTACAACTCCCTTCCGTTGGTGAGGATCAGGCTTATTCTATGTCCATATTAGTCTCTAGCTGAAAACCACACACATAAATATAACTAATTATATTAACTATCTTTAAAAAAAAACACTAGAAAGACAGGAAGCCCTGACATACTGTCAAGTAAGAGTTGCCAATTACATAGTGGTGGCTTTGGAAAGTCACCATATCAGCACACACAGAGATAAAAATCAAGGAAATAGCATCACAGAAATGAATTTTATCTTGAAAAGTGCAGTTTAAGTTTTCCTGAGTCTGATGTTTTGATGTGAATTTAGTTAATGGAATGAAGATGTATCAGGAGTCTACCAAGCAACAATTTAAATGTGTGGTTGAAGCTAAGTTTCAGTCTAGGCTTCTCCAACTGCAGAATGAAGAAAAGTGAACTATGATAATAATTTAGTGATGATATGCTATATAAGGTAGCAAGCAGTTATTTATTAACCTATAAGTTGCCAAAATTTGAAGTGTAGGTGATGAACTCAGCCTGAGTTACACGTGACAATGTAATCATGCTGGAAAATGCACCTAAGAAGAAGGAAGAGGGAAAGGAAGAAAGGAAGGAAGGGTGGGAGAGAGGGAGGGGAGAAGGGAGAGGGGAAAGAAGGATTAAAAAGAAAATAATTATGTGGGATATTTCACTACCTTCTCTTTTGGTATATCGTAAATACCTAATATTTCATGGCTATACAGATGGATACATGTCTTCTCTATAGAGTTTTAGTCTCTGTAGAATTTATTCCAGTGTTATTGAGAGATTAGTCTAATTCCAGTCTTAGTCTTAAAAGTGAAAATAAACATCATACTTTGGTAATCTTGGAGCTTCAGGTCATACTTGTAATCAGCAACCATTGGGTCACTTCTTGCGAATGGAATGTCTTCGTAGTGTGGGGCAGAAATGCTGGAGAAGTCAACAGTGGTGAAGGGCTTGATGTCAAAGGAGTGGGAATGATCATCCATTACGGAAAGGTCCACAGAGCTGATTCCAAAGTTGGTGGGCCAAAATGGCATCTCTGTGTCAACCATGGTCATTTCTGAAATGGAAGAAAGGATAGCTATGACGTTAGTATGGGAAAATAGAGCAACTTTCCAAAGACATAGAGGCAGGGAACTGAAAGAATCTTTAGTAATCTCATTAAGGTTATCTCAGTGAGAGACGGGAACATAACGACTTGGTTAGTGCTCTGCAGGCAGGTTTACTAATAGAGGGAAGTCACCCCTGACCTGGGTTCTGTAGAGACCCCTGTAACAGTAGGATGTGTATCGTAAATTCATATAAATGTCCTGCAAACTCCCCTGCTCCCATTATCTTCTACAGACGATCATCCATCAAGTTTGTTAATGATTTTACACAGCACAGGGTTCTGGGATAATTTTCCTTCCTTGAAATTATTTTTTGAATTATTTTTCTCTTTAGAATGACAATTTTGCTCCTCCATTTGTGTTAATAATGCCTTCATGTGATTGAAATTTGGTACATTACATTTAGGTAGGTGAATTTATTCTTTAAGTACATTATAAAGTAATTTTGCTCTTAATACTAAAATGAATCTTTTAAAAAAGAGATCTGTGCTATGAAAATTTACTCAGTTACATATATTTTCTGTGGCTACAGTTTTCCTTAAAGAGGAGAAAGTGTTTTCCAATGGAGAACAGATATACAGAGTCAGAGATACATAGAAATATATTTGATTGTAATTGAGAGAATGTCAAAATCAGCATGTAGGCCCACGTTAATTTTAAATGTTCCTCAGATAAAACAAAACAAGAAAATACATAAAAGACAAAGGCAAAAACACTTTTTAACGCCACAGATTAAGTTGTCTCATTAATTGCCTGCTTCAGATAGTACACATCATGTGCATTTTTCTAAGTATCATTTATGGTCACAGTCAGGGGAAAAACCCCAACAAAACCCTGAGAGATTTTGGTACTAAGTATTTAACGGGGACTTATGAGCTACTGGAGTTACAGACTTTAAAACTTTATGCAACGGGAACCTGTCTGACTTTTTTGATTAGAAGCTAGTTTGTTATTTAAAGTGGTACCAAGAAAGCTATCACTGTGTATTTTTTTAAAAGAATTTTAATTTTGTTCTTTGAAAAATTTAGACATAATTGGTCTATAACATTATACTAGATTTGCATATGCAGTATGACTGTCTATTTGCATATATTGTGAAATGATTATCACAAACATCTAGTTAACATTCATCACCATATGTAGCTACAATTCTTTTTACCCTGTGACAAAAACTTTCAAGAGCACTCTCTTAGCAACTTATAAATATTAGCTATAGTCCTCCAGCTGTTTATTACACCCCCAAGACTTATTTATTTTATAGTTGGAAGTTTATACTTTTTAAAGCCCTTCTTCCATTTCGCCCTTTACCCCACACCCACCTATGGTAGCCTCCAATCTGTTCCCTGTATCTATGAACTTGGTTGTTCATTATTTTAAGATTCCACATGTAAGTGAGATCATGCAGTATTTGTCTTCCTTTGACTGACTTACTTGCTTACACAATACCCTCAAGGTCCATAGTCACTAATATTTTAAATGTTAACTTTTTGGTCGAAAACACTAGTGACTTTGTGACTGTGACTTTGGGATTGCTGACATGAGAGATAAATAAGTGAACTGCTCAGAAACTTGAGGGTGTCTAAAATCATAAGCTTATCTAGCTTATTTGTAGTCAGATCCCCATCTCCTAGCAAAAGGCTTGGCTCATAGTAGGTGCTCATTAAATACTTATTCACTATTAAATGAAGCTATGAGGTGGCTGTGAAATTTTAGCAGAAGGGGAAAGGGAAAGTAAACTAATGGTTATCAAATACCTCCTACGTACCAGATACATTACCCTTTTATTTCTTGTAACCCAAGATATTATCTCCATCAGTTAGAGATAAATGAACGAGGACTAGAAAAGCAAATCATTCCCAGTGTCCAATTGTTAGTAACTCAATTCAAGATAGATCCGGACACCCTTTTCTGAATATATTCTTTTCATTGGGTTATTGATGAAAACGGTTTATGGAGGAAGGACTACTCTTCTAGGGTATCTGGGAATGGGTCTCTTGTTCTTTCCCAGCCATCAGAGAACTAAGGAATTTACTCTTAAAGGCTGTCTCTCACATGAGGTTAAAGATTTCAGTTGTGATTTCTGTAAGAAAAACAAAGTGCCTTGAAAACACAAATAAGGAGACTACCCTCTGAATGTGCTTCCATGCTTCCAAGAGGCCTCATTAGGCACCATTTGGCTTTACATGTCTGCATATATATATATATATATATATATATATATATATATATATATATATAAATAAGTGCCCAAACAACCTTTCATCTGTGCTACAGTGTAAACACTCTGCACCAAAAAGAGGAATGTGTATTGGTGATAGCTTAAAGGTCAACCTGGGTCTCGATGACATCCAGGAAAAAAAAATTGCATGCTCTTAATGACAGGATACCCACCCAACTCTGTCCTTTGCCTGAAAATTCATCTTCTTTATCCAGTTTGTAAAAGGGATCAATTGTATAATGAAGGAAGAATTGAAATAGTGGTGAACTTAACATATTATATACAGATACAGATTTACTATTGTGCATCCCTTAAACTTATATAATGTTATGATACAAATTTCCTTCAATAAAATGTATTTAGACAAAAAACATCATCTCAGCTTTCTAACCCGAGTTAGGTTTAGATTAATGTACTTTGCCCATCTCCTCAACAGGTTTATTTTATATTTCTCAATCCATTTTTCTCAGTATAAACTATTTCCATATCAAAATACATCCTTTTTGCTTGAATGTCATACCCACAA
This sequence comes from Solenodon paradoxus, assembly GCA_004363575.1. Taxonomy (NCBI): domain Eukaryota; kingdom Metazoa; phylum Chordata; class Mammalia; order Eulipotyphla; family Solenodontidae; genus Solenodon; species Solenodon paradoxus. Next base: position 257,461 of record RJWH01001039.1, read on the forward strand.
AAGTGGATGTATCAATTATTTCTAATTATGCCAATAACAAAGATCATCTGTGTACAAAATAAAGTTTGACTGAATTAAATGTAGTGTATACCTCCACATGAATACTAGAAGTTAAAATAAGGATGCAAAATATAACTATTTTGCAAGAAAAAGTGATTACTCATCATTTTACTGTTTCAATTTTATTTTGCTTTTAATAAATGATTTCAATGACTCCCTGTCATCCAAAGCCATATAAGAATCATATCTCCAAGGGTCATCTATTGTGTTGAAAAATCTTGGGGGGGGGATTTTTCATGTTAAAATAGCTATGCATACAAATAAACAACGAAAAAATGCATGTGATTTTAAAGATGTAATAGGAAACACCTTAACAATTTGTACTTGTAGTACATTTCTTGACCAAAAGAATGCTACTTTAAAAAATAGACATTATTTTTAGAACAGTTCTAGGTTTATTTAAAAATGAAGCAGAAATTAGAGTTCCCATATATTCTTCTCACTTCCCCCCAGCCCTGAAAGGTAGCTTCCACTATTTCTAACTTTCATTTCCCTTATTATTAACACTTGCATTAGTGTGCTATACTTTTTATAAAATTGATGAGTCGATATTGATGCATTATTGTTAAATCCTGACTTTGCATTAGGGCTCACTCTGTTGTATAGCTCTGTGGGTCTGGCATTAAAGTATCACACAGTGGCCTCACTGTCCCAACATTCCCTATGCTCCACCTATTTATTCTTTTCGTCCCCCCAAGAAGGCTTTACTTTTATGTCTTTTCTCTTCTACTCAGGTATATTAGGGGAAAAGCCTTGACCTGCATAATAAAAGAAAATGTCTTATCTAGGCATTTAAAACCCTCCCCGATACATCCCTAATTTAGTTTTCCTGTCTTATTGTGCACGAGTGTTCCTGGGTCTCCCTCTCATTTTTGGTACAGCCTATGAGTGGGCATCCCATATGCTTTGCCACGTTAAGCTCACTCCTTGTTCTCAGCTGCTCCTCTGTGTTTTTGCTGTTCCCTGCACTCAGAGGCCTTGTCTTTCACACTCATGGGAAATTCATCAGAACAGAACTTCCAATGCCACTTGTTCAGGAAACTTTCCAGGAATTCTTTCACTTAAAAACAGCCCATTCTCACATCCCACAGTGGTACCTCCCTTTTAACTTTGATGTAATTAATTATTGAGTAAATATCTCTACCATCAGATTTCAGGTTTTGGAATCAAAGGACAGTGTCTTATACTGTTTTGCCTGTAGTCCTTATATACAGTCATTTACTAACTGCTTGCTGAGCATATTTTATAGAGAAGAGTAGAATGAATTTCCATTTTTCTGTGAAAATGGAAAAATTAACATACTTTCTCAATGGTTTTGTTTTGCAGGGTAGTCTTCAATAATATCAACAAATTATAATTTAAGCTTTATAATCCCTCCCCTCAACAATATATATTCAGTTTCTTTGATAATTACAGGAGGAAGATTAGGGTCCTCTAAAGTTTTTTTTTTTTTCTAAGTAGAAAGGACAAATTAAGGAAAACAGCATGCCTTGTCACTTCTCTGAAGATGTATTGTCCCAATTCACATTTCTCCTTCCCTTCTCACTGCTCTTATGCTGGTACATCATGATCTAAACAAGCCTACTCCATGTGACCACAGTCACTGGAGGTACAGTGGATTCCTACACATTGGTTTTTTTTTTTTGACTTAGAGATGATTGCAGGGAGCCTGCTTCTAATTTTGTCTCTAGAAAATATAAGCTACTGTTGCTGCCAAGCTGTAAGTCGAGTAGGTGTTTTTTGTTATTCCATGCAATTTTTCATAAAAAAGCAAACACATAAAATATTTGCATGAACAATAGTCCTTCTTAGGAATAAGTAGCAGAGTCTTAAGGTTCCAGCTGGGTGACAGGAGTGTCTAGCATCAGAGTATAGTCATAGTTTCCACAATGTTTAGTGTGTTTCAAGCTGGCAAAAGTCTTTAGGCAGACCTTGTGGGGAAGGATGTGGATTTCTGTCATTTATCTTAGACTGTCAAACTGGGCTTTAAGCGCTACTATAGTCAATGAGCAAACTTCTCACATGATCCAAAGCACCATGTATTTCAAATAAAAATACAATTTCATGCAAAAATCAAGTAATGTTTCTAATCTGATAGGCATCATTATTAAGGAGTATGGAAGTGAGTCAGAAAAGATGCTAAATGATAAAATCAAGTATCAGAACTACACAGTTTATATGGGGGTTTTATGTTGTTACTTATGAAAGGGAAAACTACTAGTAGAATATCTAGGGTAATGTTAATAATTATGTTAGTAATACAAGACTTAGATGATCTCATTTAGTCCTCACAACAGCCTTATGAGTGAGATACACTTATAATTCTGCTGAAAGAGGAAAAAATTGAAACAGTGCTGTGGAAGAAGGTGATTTGCCTAAAAACACACACGTACTAGAGCTGGATTATGAGCCCAGATGGGTTAAACACCATAGCCCGCATACTTAAATTCCTAAACTGAATATATTCATTAGAATAACAAATCTTTCAGTTCTGTATCAAACAACAATTAATTTCAACCACCCTTCACTGAAGACCTGTGATGTGCCAGGAATATGGCTAGGGATGCACTACATAGAGGGAGTCAGTCTTGAATAAAAGCTTCACCAGATAAGACAAGAGTACGTAGCAGGGAAAAACAGAATGGAGTAGCCTTGTTGAAAGTGACCTTAAAGACACAATTACTAATTTTTATCAATCTCTTCTCGTTTGTTCCAGTTTAATGGAGTGGTACTCACAAGCGTAGTTCCCACTTAGTTAGCCACCTTATCCGTTCATGCAAATAATTTTACAGTGTAAATTGACCCGGGAATTTTCTAATTCTTCTCCCATTATAACTAGTATCAGAGATGAAAATCATCCTATAAGATTGAACAAAAGCTTTCTAAAGATCATCTAAGTTCCTCATTTGACAGATGAAAAAAGTGAGGCAAATGATTTGCCCACCAGCACAATCAGGGGTGGATGGAAAGGTAAACCAGGTTTTCTGTTTCCCACTATGGCATCATCTGCAGTGTATCATGGAGATATTACTATAGATGAATATGCTCAATTTTCATACATCCCAATATATAAGAATGAGATCAACTTAAGTTGGAGAAAACCTGCATGCAAAGAATCATTTTTTGCATGGCAGCTTGTAAGAGAATAAAAATGCAGAAGAAATAAATCTGTAATATACTTTGTTTCTAACAAAAACAATAAACTGAATTAATGAAAAGATTTAGGGACTAGTTTAATAATGTGAGCATTATAACAGCCCAGTTTCTATTAATAAATACAGGTACACATATTTTGCTTGTTTCAGATTGCTGTTCTGAACACCAACAGTTCAGAAGAATGAGAGCCAGTTAGATGCTCTGGATGTGAATCCTGATCTACTGCTGATCAGTTTTGTGATCTCTTCATACCTGATCCTCTCCATCTGTGAACAATGTTGCCCCTCTCATGGAGTCGTGAAGATTCAGTTAGATATAGGAATATGTAGCACAGAGTTAGACACCTAGTAAGTTCTCAATATAATTATTATCAGTATAATTATTATTTGCAGATTTTTTTGTCCATATGAATAACTAGAATACTAGATTCATGTAAAAGGTAGCTTAAGAGCTTCCAACATCACCACTAGGGGACAGGAAGAGGAAGAAACACCATCAAAGTCCTATTGTTCAAATAGGACTACACCTAAACAGATGTCTTGTTTTAAAGATTTCTGGAAAAGGATGGTCCGCAGCTTCTCCAGGCTACTCATTCCAATGATTAATGACTCTTTGGTAGCTGGAAAAGTCTGTTTCTTATCTGGCATTCTCCAACTGTGTTATACATATGTTAATGATGCTCTTTTAGAACAACTAAAAAGAAAAAAAATCTGGTAGTCAAATAACTTTATGAAATGCTAGGTTAAGCAAGGTTAAATTGGTTTACTGAGATACTTCTTAGACCAGTAAGCTAAGAATTAATGAGACTATACAAAAGAGGGAGGATAAACAACATGTGATGAGTTTAGCATTTTAAAAAATATAGTTTGTAAGATGATGATGTGACCTATGCTGAAGTTTGCAACTATCATTTTCCCCCATTTTCTAAGTATACAGTTGTCATCCTCTGGATATTTTCCTTCTACTATAGGTACTTGAAATGTATTTTTGCACCTTTAACCTTAGAGAAACAAAGGGCAAGCATTTATATTGGTTAAAACAAAACCCAAGAGAGAAAGGATTTCTTACTTAAAAGGAGGCAGAAAGGAATTATAAAGATTAACGCTCTTTCTATAGAGACTATCCTAAAAGCCTCCAGATGGGAAATAAAAGTCCCATATAGAGGATCAGAAATCATAATGACATTGACTTTATCAACAGAAACACAGGAAGCTAGAAAATCAGTAAAGCAGTGTCTTCAAAATTCAAAGAAATAAAAAATCCAGTTTAGGATTGTATACTCAGCCAAACATCAATTAAGTATGAGAGTGAATAAAGACATTTCCAACAATGTAAGGCATCAAAAAAAAAGTCACCTCCCATGAGCTGTTTCCCAGAGTTCTTCGCTAGAAGAAAAGGAATATATGGAAACCAGGCAACAAAGGTTCTAGACCTGGGAGAGAGGTGAAAGGATGATGGAGGACCATAGATTCCAAGCAGCCTACAGGGAATGCAGCAGGAGGATAAAGAAGCCAAGTGAGATTTCTAAGAAATTAGGATGGGTAATGATATTTTTGACCTGTCGAGAGCTTTTATTACTGTCAAAAAGCTTGAAAATAAATGAGTATAGACATGTTGGAAGGGACAAACACAAAGATAATTACTTTTTGGGTAAGTTTTATTTTGGAAAATTTCAAGCTTATGAAAGTAGAGAGAATTGTATGAACGCTGATGTACCTAGAATACAGCTGTAACAGTTATCAACATATGACCAATCTTGTTTCATCTCTACCTTCTCTAACAACCTACCCCTGCTCATGACGGATTATTATAAAGCAAACCAAAGACATTAAAAATGGACAATTATTAAGTTAAATAAAACAAATATCAAATCCAGAAAAATAAAGCTATTTAGCATTGGAAATAAAATTAGCATGTACTGCCTGGCTCAACTATAAACAGCATTTCAAAGATATGATGCAAACACAGATAAATGAGTTAAGTTCAAATTACAGTTATATTGCAAAGATGGGGTAAATAGAAGTGTATGCTTTGAGAAAGGAGATTGGTGGTAAAAGGGCAAGCAAAATTCTTATCTTCTCCATTAGGAAGCTATAAATCATTGCCTCTGAGGAGTGGGGACTGGGTATAGGGCAGTATGATCTAACTTGTAAAACAATGTATAAGCATTGCTTGATGAAAGTGAAACTTAAGTTAAGTTTGATATCTTTTAATTATAATATTTTCCATGATTTCACCTAATAAAGGGAGTAATACATTCCTTGCATGTTTCTCAGTTCACTTAAAAGAAATTATCATGAGATAACATGAAAAAGTAGAGAACATTTTAATGTAGTCTCAAAATAAAGGAAAGTCAGAAAACATTTTTGATACTTGACCAATAGATGATGGTCCTTTTGACTCAAGTCTCAAAAAAGGATTCTATCAATTCATTTTTTTCCTTCACTGATATCACCAGTGTTTTGATAATTACAGGAGGAAGAAGCCTCTGGATCCCATTAGCAGAAGTACTATTTAATAACAGGTCACAATTTTTAGGTACCTATTCTATGATAGTGTGATACCTTAAAACCATTACATATGTAAAATATATAATTTATCATAAAATTATAATTTTCTAAAGTATATAATCTATAAATGTATATATGTATTTATAATGTACATATGTAAAGTCCTAAGGGTTGTATACAATTATTAGTACCAACCAAAAGACTGAAAGAATTAAACAGAAAGTGGTTACACTTAACCCCAGTGTGTCCAGTAGGATTTGCCCAATGTCATACAGCTAACAGGTATTAGATTTGGGTTTTGATTTCTCTTGGGGGTTTCTATAAATAGAGAGCCCCTTATTTTGGACACCATGAATTATGACAAGGGATTAGAAATGGATTCTTTCATGTGTGTCATTTGTTTATTCAATGCAAGAGAATATATTTTCATTCTGTTCTCTATTTAGAGTCTACTAAAAATCAAATCTAGTGCTTCTATTCTTTGATTTTCCATTGATACTGCCATTTGTAGACTTGGTAGAGGCTAAAACATTCCACATAGCTATGTATGCTCACTCCCTTATAATAAGCCAAAGGTCTTATAGTAAGTTTTCAAGTTCAGATCAACGAGGGTTATCTCATTAGCACTAGAGAAGACCAAGTTCATGTATGCTTTGTAGGAGTTCATTTTCTCTTGCATGAACCACATAGTTTGCTTTATCCAGTCCTGAGGTATCAGACGGGAATGATTCTAGGATAATGCCCTCATCTTACTCATCATTACTTCTGCTTCCTTAGGTGGAGATTCATGTCCTCTCATTATGGACAAACTAGCTCAAACTTAGTTCTGCTAAAACTACCTTCACATGTTTCTAAAGGGAGACTTACTAATAATCTAATCAGAACTAAGGCTAAAGCTGTTGAACATTTTGTTCCTCCAAATGAGTTGAAATTCTGATGTTCACACACACACAGGCAGCAAGTGAAGAATGGGAGTTTATGTCAGAAAAAAGGAAAGGGAATGCTTCCCCTCTGGTTGATTCCCCCTTCACACTTTGACTTGGGCCTTGTAGTGGTAGAGAAATAAAAATAGGAGACAGGATATTAAGTTGAACAAAATCCTCTGAGTAGCTTGGAACTATTCAGTAGTTTGGAACTATATAACTCCTTTCTCTTTGCTTTTTCCACCTTTCAAACATTGGAAAAGGCCTCTAGCAACAAGGGAAAGAAAGAGTGGGTAGCTGGTTTTAAATCATGGTTCACTACTGATATGAGTACCTCTGACAGTTTGAAATCACTATAGAAGGGAAATACACTGTCTTACTCAGAGTTGTTTGTTCTGGTAAAATGTATTACACCTCTGTTTACTCTTTTGTTTTAAATTTACTTTGTAGGTGTTTGTAGGGATGAAGGCAAGTAGGCAGATAGGCAGGAAGAAAGAGGAGGAAGAATCACTTCATTTATTTCTATTTAGCTGTACATCTTGGTTGTTCTCTCTGGAGTGGGATGTGAACCTGGGTCCTTGGGATGTATGTGGCCTACGCTTTAGATGGAGGTAGTTGATCAAATCATTACTCCACCAGAGCATGCCAGTAAAAGAAAATTTGATAAACTAGATTATACTAAGGTTAAAACTGATTATTAAATGAATGGAAAAGCAACATGCAGAGAGAGATATTTAATGCTTATATTTGACAAAGTATGTTTTAGAATGCATGCGTCAATATAAAAATGAGCAAAACATTTGAAGAGGTACTTCAAAAAGACAATAGGCAAATGGAAAACAAATACGCTAGAAAAAATGTTAACTTTTCAGTTATCAGAGAAATAAATAAAAACTATAATATGATATGATATGATCAGCACCCACCAGAATGGGTAAAATGAAAAAGACAGAAATCCCACGTGCCAGTAAAGATGTAGAGCACCTGGAATATTCAAACACTGCTAATGGAAGTATAAATTAAATTGGCACAGCCATATCCCAAACTGCTTGCTGGTCTCTGTTCCAACGGAACACACCTGATGGCTCATGTATCTATCTAACAGATGTGTATACATTTGCTCACTAAAATACCTGCAACAAGAATGTTCATAATTATCCAATTTTCAATACTGGAAACCACCTGAATCCAGGAGTTGATAGAAACCACTTTATCAACTGTGGGATACATAAATGGTGATTGATAGAGAGTACTACAACAAAATACTATACAATAATGAGAATGAGGTACGATTGCTCTCAATAAGATGATTAATCTAAGAAATAAATACTGAGCAAATGAACACAGACAGGAAAGAGTGAACATGACTCTATTTTATGTAAAATTCAAAATCAGGTAAAACTAATCTATGGGTTAAAAATAAAAATAGTCTGAGGGCTTTGGGAGTGCTGGTATTTTCTGCTTATTTATCAGAGAATGAATTACACAGCTATGATCATTTGTGAAAATGATTTTGACACTTTTCTCTATGTATGTTATTATATATTAAAAAAGACAGAATATTCCCTGAGAGTCCTGCGAGTCAGGGCTGAGAGAAGGACACAGGTAGACCGACTATATAAGACAACAAAATCTCTTACATTGATGCTAAAAAGACTTACAGAATTTTGAGAGAATTCATTTAAGAATCATCCAATTCAGAAGTTATAAGATAGTATTAAATTTATCTTAAGAAATGATTTATTTTTTCCAACTGGCTTCCTTCTGTAATAAAGGCTAAATACATATTCAGCCAAGTTTCCTCAAATTAGTGTAAACAGCAGGTAGAAGTTCAAAGGGAATACATTTTGTTTTAAAGAGTAAGAGTAAGATATGTATGATATGTCTGGCCTGTATGCAAGGCCCATTCTGTTTTATAAGTACACTATATTTTTAATAATAAAGGAGATCTTTTTCTAAATTCTAGCATCTACCTTGGGAATTCTGTGTTTGGGAAGATAATATGCAGGGATCAGTCAGTTATCTTCTGAAAAATTCCATTTAAATTAAATAAAGGTTAAGTCCAAGTTACCAATTTTATTCTAATTATTTCAATAATCTATTTTACAAAACTTGCTTCTTAGAAGGATTATACTTATATTTTACTATAGTATTTCTTTCTCTTCCCCAAACCTTTTCTTCTTTTACTTTTCTTCGGCATTTTGCTTTCTTAAATATCTCAATCTCAGTACAAGCTCAATCAGTAATATAAAACCAAAACATCTCTAATCAAGATAACCGATTATATGTTATTATGTGCAAGTAATTTTATAACTTCAGGCCTCACAAGAAAAATTATAATGAAGTTCTTGATCTTGAGAAACTTAGGTGTAAGATATTTAATGACAGAAGGAAATATAGAGACCAAACTACTGACAGAGACACTAAGTGCTCTAGGGATGTAGAGAAGGTGACTAACATGTTCTGAAATAATTAGGGATAATTTCATGACAGAGATGGATTTTGAATCAGGAGGGCCCAATGGGATGACTAGGATTTGAACAGTTAAGATATTTCAAGGAAAAGATACTTGTCTCTGTCATCCAGCATAACCCTTATTTTACCTGAGATTGCTTAAGTAATAGCAATTAAATGAATATAATACCAAAGATAACTAGACTGTATGTAGGGCAAAATTGGGTAACTTTCTCTTACAGCAATTGTTTTTATCTTAGGTAATTGACAAGAGCAGTGATTGCATGAATGGCAAAAGAGATTTATTTTTAAGTGGCAGAGATTTCTATATAAATCTGGCCATCACTACATCAAACACATTTTTTGTCCTTATTAGTATCATATTTTAATCAACTGAGCAAACTTGCCTAGGCATTCTATATTATATGTCTATAATTTTAATTACTACACTGAAGACAGGTTTTAGGCAAAGTATAAGACAGTAAAATGACATCCAAATGACCAGTAATTCATTGTTAATGCAAAGCAAAATAAGAATAATAATGAATAACTTACTTTTCCAAAGGAGTGACTTAATTAAAAGAAGTAAGGGGGCTGCCATCATGTTCACATATCTGGAACATGTGAAGGAGACTAGAATACCTGTTATTTAGTTTTGCCATTGGCTCTTTGCCAAAACAAGTAATTGAACCTTGGTTGCTTTCTTCTGGAACTAAGATTAATCATATATACATATATGTATGTATATATAAGTATGTATATATATATATATATATATATATATATATATCAGATACTATCTAAATATCCTGGAAAAAAGCTAAGGGAAAGACTGTAAGAGAATAAGCAGTAAATCTGGCTTTATTAACCATGGCAATAGAAAACATTTGACAGCCCAAATCATAAAAATCTGTATTACACCAAATTGGTGATTTCCATTTTAAGGGTGGAAAGACAAAACTAACATTTGTTAGGCACCTATTACATATCAGACATCACTCTAAGTACTTTATATATGGGGTATTAATTATGTAATCAAATAAGTTATTTTTTTTACTGGTAGTAAATAAGTCTCTTGGAAGTTCAAATGAATGCTGGAAGTATCAAAAGGTAGGCAGACTTGCAGAAAAAGCCAGAGGCTTGTATAAGTCACAATCTTAAGATCTTCAAGTCAAGTCACATTATATTCAACTAATTGATATTTAAATTATTGAAGTGATATGCTGCAAATGACTGGAAGTATTTAAAAACAAATTTGTACCCATGTTCTAGCATATATAATGTAATTGCTTTGTTTATATTAGCATTGATTTTAGAATAATACTTAGAATACTCTAAGCTTTTGTTTTTACTTACTAAACATATTCCAGTGTCTGACCTCAGGAGTAGCCATGGTATAGGAGATCATTAATAAGTCAACAAGAACTTTTGAGATGCCCATTGTGTGTGAGATATTTGTGGACTAAACAAGTGACTAAAACATGACTTTTGTCCTCAGTGACTACTTAATTCGGCTTAGGAGATGGTACCCAACTCACAATGGTCTGACTTCAATTTCTTGATTATAACAATGATGCCAAAGTCATACATATTCAGTAGAAACCAGATTTTCAGTTCTGAAATCTGATCTTGTCCCAGGCTAATGAGATGCAGCCTGACGTTCTCTCCAAAGCTGAGCAGTGGGCCACAGCTCCCAGCCAGTCACACAATCACAAGGGAAAGCAACCCATACTCCACAGTCTACTGTATTGCCAGTGTTTTTTGGATATATATTTTTTTAATTTTTTCATGCCATCATCTCTACAAAATGCTGATCTATGTTTGAGATAGTCAGCATTTAAGCATAAAATAGACTTCATGTTAGACGCTTTTGCCCAACCGCTGGCTCAGGTCATTGTTCTGACATGTTTAACGTCAGCTAGGCTAAGTGAGGCTGCTCAATGGGTTAGGGGTATTAAATACATTTTTTAATTACAATGGGTTTATCAGACTGGGACCCCATCATAAGTGGAAGAAAATCTGTACATAAAAGAGAAATTCATACCATCAAATTAAAGGCTAAAATGTGTGATACAGGCCATAAATGGTAGAGAATTTTATTCTTTCATTTAACAAGTATTAATGTGCCCTACTATTCACCGAGCATATTCTAGGCATTCGGTATATATCAGTGGCTGAGCAAACTAGACAAACATCTCTGCCTTTGCGGGGTTAATGTGCTTATGGGATAAAGTGGACAATAAATTATATAAAAATAATGTTAGAAGGTGATCAATGCCTTAGAAATAAGAAAATGCAATGCAGGGTCCAAGAGAGCCTGTGGTAAGACAGAAAATCCACTGGTAGGGTTGGGGTTCAAGGCCATCCTCTGGAAGGTAAGATCTGAGCCAAGACTGGAATGAGCTGAATGTCATCCAAGAAGATGTCAGAGGAAGGTTGCAGGAAGGAGGTCGTGCTTGAGCAAAAGCACTAAGGCAAGAGAGAGGTATCTGACATGATACAGAGGCATCAAGGAGGTCCTACGGCTGGAGCAGAGAGGTGGCTGGGTAGGCTGGAGGGTGCCAAGTAGAATGGGGCTTGTATCATAAGTAAGTAGGGATCTACTGCCAGGTTTGGAGCAAGTGAGAGATATGACTTACATTATGCATGAACTCTCTGGATGAGTTGAGACCAGGCTGTTGGGAAGTAAGAGAGGAGGCAGGATAATCTAAGAGACTGGTATAGTCATCAGGCAAGAGACAGTGGCTTGGTTCAGCATGGTGTCAGTGGAGGGGAGAGAAGTGAGATATTCTAAACGTATTTTTTGCTAGAGGATAGGGAGTGCTATGAATAGCAATGTGTTTGGAGAATGCTTCATGAGAAGAGACCTTGAAAGATAGGAAATATTTGAAAAGGTGAATGGTTTAGGAAAGGCATTCCAGGATATGACAAGTCTGGAGACAAGAATGAGTGTGGTGCACTTTGGGACAATGGGATTAGTCTGATTAGAGCAAGGCAGGTCAATCCCCCGGGTGTAGAGGGAAATAAAATACTTTAAATGGAGGCATATTATAAATATCTTTGAAAACCAGGAGATGTTCACAGTTTTCTCTCCAGTGCCTGGTATGTAGTAAGATCTCAATACGTATTAGAAGACTGATCATAAATATAGGATTTAAGGAGCACTTCTCTGGTAGATTGGATTGGATAGCTGAGTTTCTCACTTAGAAGATCAGCTAAAAGACTGTGCAGAATTCTTGGACAAAGTAATGAAGGATGATTCATATGTAGGTAACTGACAGTTGACTGTTTTAAATCTATTTTATAATGCAAACCAGTCACCCCTTGTGGGAACATCGATGTGTTGGCAATCCTGTACTCAAATAAAAATTACATGGGTCTGAAAAACTATGTACTCAAACAGCCACATGATCTTAATTCTGAGGCTGGAGAAGGTGAATTGCAGTTGCTCTCAGATACATGTGCAATGCTGTGTCTCTAAATTAGTTACAGGTGTGAACCTGTGTCAACAAAAATGGGTAGCTGGTGGAGATTTATACAAAGTTAGTTCCAGTCATCCTCCACCACACGTTGGCAAATATTCAACACTAGTAGATGGATGCGAGGTATTTCCTCGACAACTTTCCAAAGTCTAAGGTAAGGATATCTAAAGGAAGCTAAACTAATAAAAAACTTTGTCAGTTCTATTGATTACTTCAATGAAGAAATTTACTCTGCTCAGATTTCCTGTGATGTAAGGAATAGGTATCTTACAAAGAACCATAAGGATTTCAGAATCTCCTAATAACTTAGAATGCTGACAAAAATCTATGTCATAGTTAGCTATGATAATTTCCAGTACAGGTGTAAAATTGTTTTTCACTTAATGACCCATGTTTTATACTGCAAATTAGTAATTTAAATGTATAATGTCTGTTGGGTAGCTTTCGAGATAAGTTATATTATTTAGGGATGCTAGGGAGAACAAAAAAATTTTAATGCTGTTTTCTTGTAAGTATCTAATGTAAATGATATTTGTTTTGGATGTGTCCTATAATTCATACTTTGGAGGGAATGTACACAGTTTGGGAAAACACAGTAAGAAGATTCTCAGAGTTCAGGAATCTATAAATTTATTAAATTCCAGTGACTGGGAAAGAGATTTGAACTGTTACACCTGAAATAAATGATAAAACTAGAGTTATAGTAAATGAAAAATTAATACGAGCACATTAAAATTCTACAAAATGGTCTTGCTATTCTAGGCAAGATCACGAAACTCAGAGCTGTGTCAATAGCCTAAATTATCATCATTTAGAGAATATTATAATATAAGACTTTTTTTCAATGTCTCTGAGAAGAAAACATATAAATATTGCTCTTCTTTAAGTCTAAAGAATGATTTCAACTTTTGGAAATTCAATCTTTTCATAGACAAGCATTAATGAAAGTAGAAGGTAATTCCCCCAACAAAATAATCAGACATAAAATGCTTTTTCTAAGTTTGATTATTTCTTTATCCAAACATTCATGGGAGGTCATGTAGAAGCCTCATCACATTCAAATAACTTTCACTTATTTTAGTGTATAAAGAATTCTACACTTTTTCCATACTCCTTAAAATGCTTTAAACTTAGTACATTATATAAGACTTTTATCCAAAGGTGAGGATGAGACCTAAATAGGTAGGACTTTAGATATGCTTTAGAAAATTACTGTGTCACTTAGACAATAACCCTGCCTTTTCTGTTAATACATATGGAAACAGAGGGCAGAGAGGACAAATCAACTTGTTCAAATTCACACGCAAACAAAGTAGTCAAGATTGGTAGTTATGCCCCCCTAAAACTACATGAGTCCCTTCAAACTTCTGAAAAAGTGAAAACTTTGGTTAATTACCTAAATTCTTCCAAGTATAAAGTTGCTTAGAGTCACAAAGACAGTTTAAGAATCCCTCAATAAAAATGGCCAACAATCACTCACTCCCATCTCAGGAGAGACCTCATTTTGAAGGATAGTCTATTGCAGCATTTATCATGTCTCTAAGGCATATTTCCATTGCTCAACCAGCTCCAAAGTACAAGTGTGTCATCATCTTTTAATGCTCTGGTGCAACAACTTAAAATTATAGAATTCACACAGGACTAAGTCTGGCACTGAAAGTAGGAGGCATATGCAGCTTGAGTTTGGGGAAGCTTCCTTTCAATCTTGCCAATTTTGACTAGTGGAAATGGTTTTAGAGCCAGCATGGGGTTACTTGGGGTTGCTTGAGAAGCTTATGTTAAAAAAAAAGGGGGGGGGAATAAATTAAAGGGAGTCTCAGTACTAATGAAAGAGTGTGCAAGTCCTTGCGGGCAGAGGGACTATGTAGAGTGACAATGAGCAATATAGCTAGACATCTGGATCATACACACTCAGTGAGCCACTTGACCTTCACGTAGCTCTTTGTAATTACCCCAATTGCACTTTGCTTACGATGAGGAAGAAGGAACACCTCAAGGAGATACGTATCTGGGCCAAATATCTACTCTCTACCAGGGTTCATCTTGAGTACCTTCATAGTCAATCATACTCATTCAATAATATTCATCATAGTCAAATGATGATAATATTCTCTGTGTATTTTCAAGATAGTTTTCCCAGAGTAAGTTGTTAGTGATTATCTACAAAATACAATTGAAGGTAATATCATGGGTCTTTGGTCTTTAGAAATTCAATGTTTAACAGAGAAACCAACACTTACGAGAGACCATATCAGAAAAGAGTGAAGTTATTGGTACAATGTATAATTTCTTAATTGCTAACAATTCTAATCCATACCATGCTAATTAAGATGAAAATAACTGGGTTATTCTTTTGGAGGAAACTTGAGACTCAAAAAATTAAGTCCAAGAAGGATTCAAGGCATAAAAAGAAAGAGATTAGCAAAAAATGAAAACTGCTTGTCTCACATAACCATTCCCTACCATAAACAATCCTTGTCCCCCAGTGAACCTAAAATATTTGTTGTACTGCATTCTGGACATACTCTTTTCAAACAGACAAAACTATCAAATTTTGATTCAAGAACTATTTCACAGGACATTCTGCCCTGCTGCAGGCTAAATTAATAACTGAAGAAAGATAGCAGTAGTTTATATGGCTTGCAGAAAATAGAATAACAGCATTTTATATAACATCATAAAACTAAGCTCCTATTTAAAAGGCTCAGATGATAGAAATATTCATTAAGTCAAATTATCATAATGAAATGTTTCAGGAAATATTTTAAGAACTTCATGTTTAAAAAAATTGTTATTTACATGTTCAAACTTTAGGCTTTCAGAAAAATCAAAAGGTTAAAATGGAAAGTTATCCATTTAATAATTAAGTAACTTAATTTGAATGTTTTAGCATTTAACATTATACAACAGGAATAACATTGCTTAACACGATCCATTTTCAGATGACATCTATGAGAAGAAAAAAATGAAACAAATAGAAATATAGAAATAAGTACTAGGCAGGAGCAGCTGCGCTAAGAAACTCCAGTAGAAGGAGCTGTAGAATGAAGAACTTAACATTTTGCAATGGCCAAGAAAGAAATAGGAAAATTAGGTTTTTCTTTGAATCTTACCTAGTTCAGTAAAAGAAAAAGTTCATCATTTATTTAGCATGCAATAGGCATTTGGAGACCTCATTTTCTTTACATGTACAATGAAAGACTCCGAACAGACATTTTTCAAGGTTATTACAATCTATTCTACAATACACAAGGCGCTTTGGAGGTATCCTAAGAAATATAAAGAAGAATTAACTTAGCCCTTACTCTGGGAGGGAAGCTTACACAGATAGCTAAACTTCAAAGTAGAACATAAGATGCTGGCAGTGAGTTAAGAGGCATGAAAACACTGTAGAGGGATTTTTAAAAACTGTTGTGAGAGATATCTAACACAACAGACTTATAGAGGGAAAATTAACTCTTCAGGTTTCTAAGAAGACTTTATGCATTTTAGGGAAACATTAACTCAAGAAATAAAAAGGAATAGAACTTCTGTGGCTACAAATAGATGTTTAAGGTTTCAAATGCAGGAAATAGGAGTCATGAACAGATTAAAGTGTGAATTTGTTTTCCTTTTAAAAGTCTGAATAGATCTGTAACACTATAAACTATACGTGAGCATTACAGTAGAAAACTCAACATTAAAATAATGGACTACACACCTGATAGAACAAATATAACATAGAAAACAAACTACAAGAGCAATTTCATCTTTCCAAAAATGCCCAAAGTATCTGAAATTGACTTTACCTTGTGATATGTTTGCAGACAACTTATCAGTGAAGGAATCACTCTCTGGGTCAATAAAAGGATCTCCTAGAGTTTCCCCCATAACAGCATGGAATTGGGATTCTCTGTAATTCACCCAGATATACGCTATTTCTTGCAAAAGACCAATCCGTTAAAAGAAAAAGACCTGCGATAGTAGAACTTGTGAATACACCAATGAGTCAAGACATTAGTTTTCAAATATTTGGGAGAGATGGGAATAAACACACAAAGGACCGGGCCTGAACTGACTGGCACTCTCCTGTCAGAAGCCAGCTGTGACAAAATGTGTCATAATGTTGTTCGCTGCTTTGGCAAGACTTGGTACATTACAAGGAAAACATTGCCACACTGTCTCGCCAGTGACCCACATGTTCAGTGTCTTGTGAGGGGCACAGGTTCTACAGTATTTAGCGTAGAGCAAAGAGACTTCAATATTCAATTGGCCCCTAAAGAGGAAACTTAAAACCTCTGGTTATGAAAAACCAGATAAACTTACTTGCACAGAGTTTGGGGTTTTTATTTTTTACCCCCTAGCTGTCTATAATACTGATTGACTCTCTAATCATAGTATCTGAAGAATATTTATGAATTCAAGCATGTCTTCATATATTAAAATTGGGTATCAGCATGCTATTCAAATGTTATATTCTAAAATACTTCTTCCACTACTTTACAAAGCCTCAAATTTGAGATAATGCCTGCTATCCAAATCCTATTGCTGAGAGAATGAAGATAGGGCCTGATGTGATTGGACAGATTTTATCCGTCCAAGTTTGCTTTCTAAACACTTGATTAAGTTTAACCCATTCATGGTAAAGATGGCAACACTGCATCAGTTGATGTTTAAATGATAAGCGCTGTGTTATCATGAAAAAAGTGGAGTTTTCTCTTAGAAAAACAACGTATTACCAGGAAAAAAAAAATAGATTTATACTAATAGACTGGCGTGGAACTGTGGTCAGTTTTGTAATCAGGAAAAAGCTGGCTTCTTGCTCAAGGCCTTTGCCCTTTTTGGCAAGGGGAAACCCCAGCTGTGCCAAATTTCAATGTGGGAGCAAGTTTCCTCTTGTCACATAAGTGGCCTCATAGAATTGCAGTGACTTGTGGATTTTAAAAGATGCCCCCACATATGGCACTATATCAGATGGCAGTTCCCTAGATTACACTTACCTCAACACTCTCCAAGTGGATAAATATGTATCTGGTTAATCTACATTGAGTAACTAGTTATCTTTCAAAGGGACTAGCAAAAGTTTCCCTGTCAATCAGTTTGGTGGGAAACTGCGTACTGGTTCTCAACAGCATCCAAAAAAGTAGAGAGATGGGCAATTACATGGCTATTTTAAGCCCAGCAAATCTTTATTAAGGTAATTTGAGTGAAATAAAGGGTGTTTTTGTTTTTTTTTTGACAGTCCAAATGACTGAAGTAATTATAGCTGTGTAGAGCTCCTTTTATCGATCACTAGTGTGAATTCTCAACAAAGGGAGTTTCTCTTTCCTTCTCCATGCTGGAAGTCTCCTCTGTTACAAATTAATCAAGACAAAATGACTCAAATTCTTGGTTGAATTTGTGATAGAGCAACATGAATTATTCAAGTCAAGAAGACTTTCCTTCTTTAATAAAACAGGGCAAAAATTAAACTTCATTCTACCCACAGATACTCCTGCTCTATGTCCCAAGATGTGTTTGAGTCTGGAAGGCAAACTTCAGTCTCATTCCCATGAAACAGCATATCTCACCCAATTCCCTGGTATTACCTTATCCCTGCCCTCAGATTCCAAAGTCTTTCCAGGTTTAAAAAACATACAAGTTCATTAAAATGTTCTTAAGACTATGTCAGATTATAAGAAGGATAAAATTGGCAGAATAAAACCATTTTAAAGTGAGAGAAACTCTTGATAGTATAACACTCTGTTAATATGATGAGAAAAATCAGGCCCCCAAATGACAAGTAAGTTCTCTGGCTTAAGCAGCAAGGTAACCAAACAGGACGGGGACTAGAATCCAGGTCTTAAAACCTCTAACTCTCAGGTCACTCTACTATTGACCTTCAGCAACTTCTACTCTTAGGAGTGTCTAAATCATCTTTTTAAATAAATTAGGTAACATAGAGGTAGATGTAGGGTGAATTAAGGGGAATATATGTGAATTCTTTCTAGAAATATCAATGTGTGCCTGTTATTCATTTTTCATACCTATGAAGAGTATGTAGGGGGTTTCTCTTATTCTCACATTTCCTAAGTTATGAGGTCACTCATTCATGCTACACAATTCTATCTGGTGGGGAGGGGTCTTAG
The DNA here is from genome assembly GCA_004363575.1 of Solenodon paradoxus. Taxonomy (NCBI): domain Eukaryota; kingdom Metazoa; phylum Chordata; class Mammalia; order Eulipotyphla; family Solenodontidae; genus Solenodon; species Solenodon paradoxus. The sequence goes on from RJWH01001039.1 coordinate 276,153, forward strand.
TTGTTTTCATGTTTTTTTTTTTTTTTTTTTGAGGTCAACTATATTGTCTGGTTCTCTAGCTCTATCACAGTCTCTCTTACTACTGGAAAATGCACAGATCTATTCTTTCCAATAAAGGGACTAATGTCTGGACTCTACCTACTAGTATTTTCTCTCAGACACGATTCAGCTTGCCTGTCTATGGTGAGCTAAGCCTTCTCAACATTTAGTTCTTCTCCACTGTGCTTTAGCTACTCAAACATGAAGTTATTTTTAACGCTAAAATGATTTCATAGCCCCTGAATCTAATAGCACCTACACTTTTAGCACTTAGCACACTGTCATCCCTTCTTCTCTGAAACTACATGACTTGAACGCCCAAAACGCTCTTATTCACAGTATTTCATTCATTTATTTGTTCAACAAGTACTAATTGACAAGGTAGCACAATATACTGGCAGGCCTCAAGCTACATGCTGCCTCGGTGAATGAGATAGATATGTCTTTGAGCTCAAAACAGGATTTTGATAAATATAGAGCCTGGCATACAGCAGACTCAATGTCACTTAAACCTTGACAGCATTATAAAAAGCATCCCAAGCTACTAAAAAAGTATTTATACAATGTGGATTATTTAATCATTTTTACATTAATGATAATATTTTGTTCTCTCACACTGCAGCATTAGGTTGTGTGAGAAATAACTTACCCATGTATTATTTTTGATGAAAAATAATCAAAGCCAATCTCATTTATATCTAATTATACATGTATTTTAGATATGGCTGTGAAGCACACACTTTCAGCTGGAGAAAGAATGAATATAAGTAGGAATGACTATTGAACAAAGAGAATGAGTAGTTTATTTACTTCTTTCCCTGTTTAGGACACCTGAAAACAATGGAAAGTTTGGTATTTGAGAGGTTACTCTTCAATGTTTAATCTTCAGTATTACTTGAGGGACCCTATCTTTGGTCAAAAAAATCTAAAATGTTACTCAGTGAGAAACCTCCCCATAGAGTGAAATTTAGGATAGGCAACTAGATTAATAACAGCTGTGAGTGGTTCAATAATAATAAGTGAAGATCAGAAAAATCTATAGTTAATAAAATCACAGTATTATATCTACATAAGCTTGTAAAAAAAACCACCATTCAGTTCTTAGAATGATTTACATCAAATATTCCAGTGAGATAGAAAATTAAATTGGGGAGGGGCTGTATTACTCTTGAAAGCCAATTAAAACTTTGCTTTTGAGGGGCTATAGTTTAAATTTGTATTTTATTCTCAAGATCGAATTTGAATTTTTAAAAACTACTTTGCTTTTTTTTATAAAATAATCTATTTTAGTCTTGATATAGAATAATGTAAATAGTATTTTCTTTTGCTATAACCTCATTTTAAAACATTGTTTCATTTAATTCTACAAACACTTATGCTGCCAAAAGTTTAGGAACCCCTTGAGAAAACACTGTTTAATAACTCTGTGTCCCTAGAGCCTAGCACAGCATCCCTAGTTGGCATAAAACACATGTTTATTGTTTTTGTTGATGATGAGAACAATGAACATCTGTCTCACTGTATTATTCAAGGAGGAGTTTTGAAACCTAATGAATTATAACAGCATCAATTTTCTTCCTGTTCCAACAAGATTTACATTTCCTGATGGTCCTCCAAAAGAAGTCAGAAAGTTGAGAACCACCAGAATGAGTACCTAAGTTCAACTTCCCCCTACCCAGAACTGCTGTCTTTTCCTAGTGTAATTGAAGTTGGCGCTGAACCTCATCTTCTAGTAGTGGTTGCCTCAGTTTGGGGTTTTGTCATAGTTACTGGGGATAAAACATGGGAAAATGATATTTCAATGGGATGCATGCCTTTTAGAAGAACAAAGAATCCCATTGACTAGATGGAGATTCCACCATCACAGGAAACTATGAATTCCCATATATAAAGGAAGGCAGAGATTGAATGCATATTTTCTTTTTTTTAATGACAAATTCCACTTTTTTTAAATAAAATACTATAATTTTGTTAAGGTTTTCAAAAAGTAAAGAATTTTCTATACAAGATTAATATTTAAACCATACAATTTTGACTGAAAAAAAAATAACAAAAATTATGCTAAAATTCCAATAGCTCCAGTAGATGCATATTTGATATTTAAAAAGGTCTTCTAGAGCCTGAAGCAGTTTAGTAGTATATAGGAAAGCACAATGATACTGGAGCCAAAAAGCCTAGGTTTTAGGTTCTCATTTGGGCTCAGTCACAGACATGTGGTGTCAACTCTTTTACTTCACATTAATCTGTAGAATGAGAGGCTCTTTCTGCAAAACAGAATAAACTTGAAGGTTCTTTGGGGATCTATGTCAAGTCACTTAATAGTATGCTTGTGATTAGGCTGCCTAAGGTATAATGGAAATTCTGTACATTGCATTCTTATTCAGGCTCTAATGTGAGTTACTATTCCCTTTTCACACTTGATTGGTAACTAAATGAAAATATAAAAAGCACTTTTATCTGAAAAATTAACACCCAATAGTAAGTGAAAAGCTCAAAGAGAAAACCAACTGAAAAATTATTTATTCCCTCTTCAAAAGGCAATATGTCTATAATGCCTGGAAAAGTTTAACCCACTTAACCACTTGCTAGGGATCAACTAAACACTTTTCAAATTACTGCACCTTTGAACTAAAGACATCCTACGCAATGATAACTTGTCTTTCAACATAATATCTCAGATTCTCCAGTAACTGGTTTCTAGCAGAATAAAATACTATGGGTTATAGTCTCAGCTGACCCATATTAATGATGTAGGAAATCCTAAACCTCGGAAATGCATATCTTCCTGATTGTTGAGATTTTCTCAATTTTTTCAAGATCAGTTGTACAGTTTCCCAAGGTAACATACCCTATCATTGGTGAATAATACTAGAAACCACAAAGATCAGAAAACAAGCTTAGAGTTTAGGACTATATGCAAATTTCATTTATGTGAAGTAAGCACTTTATCAGCTTTGGGACTATACTAAAGGAAATATATGGACGACTGAGATCAGATGTATAGTACTTAACACCAGAGAGAGTAATACATTCAAGCTCTTAATTATTCATAGCAGGAAAATAGTTTCCAGAGAAATGAAATGATTTGCCCAAGGTATTACCCCAGTGATTAGCAGTAGTTTGAAATCAGATTTCTTTATTCCCAGTCCAATGCTCCAAATTGTGCTCTATCTCATTAAAGTGATGAAATAAAATGTTCAAATAATTCATTCCAATCAATTATCCTTAATGTCAACAATCATGTTAGAAGTCTACCATCATGAAAGCATTAGACTATGATATGATTCACTTAATGTGGATGAATCACCTGTAAGATGCTATAGTTCATCCAAGAGTTTAGGGACAGTGTTATCCACAAAGTAAGTATTCAATGACTTGGTATTTGAAATTTGTTAATATTTGAACCATCAATTCAGGAATTCATTTTGCTGACTAATAGTCTTTTGACTCATTCATAAATTCTTTATGAGTCATCCTAATATTCTGGGATTCTTCTGGTACCAATAGTTGTCTTTTCTACAGACATAGTTCCTTGTTCTTCTGAAAATAATAAAATTACTATACAAAAATCTCCACTTTGTGACAATAATACTTTTTTCTTAAGGCATTCATTTATTAATATGTTCTCTGCCAAGATTTCACATTAGTTTAAAACTCAATTCAGTCTTTACATTTCTCTCCTGAGGGCTCCACCTCAGCATATTACATAGAAACACCTCCTCCAGCAATCAGTGTTACCAGCAACCACACTATGAGTCCCATGGTCAGCATCCTTGTTCCCTAAGTGAACCAACTACAAGTTAATATGGCTCTGCGGCAAGGTGAAAACTAAGTCAAACTTATTGGAAAAGGAATGAAACCTCTGCAAAGTGCACTTCAAGAAGAGGCACTTATTGCTTATGAAAAGAAACCAGTGAGTCCCCTAAGAATCACAAAAGTTCAGCACATGATTTGGAGTGAAGAATTGGGATGTTGCTCTGCTGTTCCCCGCTGCTAATACTCTTCTTGTTTCTCCTGTGGTCCCCCTTCATCGGGTATCACAAAGCCTTCATCTGGAGCTTAGAGAATGTCCACAGTCCTCTGCAGTCCAGGCTTGTTTTCCTCCTTGTTCTCCTGGCAAATTAAGTCGATGTTTCTTAGCTTTCCAAAGCAGAAATCCCTCTCTTTTTTTCCAAATCTTTCAGAGTCAGTTTCAACACTCTGACCTGCTGCATTAATCCAGCTGCTTCGTCATCGCCGTTGTCCACACCAGGATGCTTTCGCACGGTGCCAGGCCAGACTTGGGGAGTTGCAGTCGCTCTGTGTGTTGCAATTGGCCTCTGTGCTGCTGCACTGGCAGAGCTGACAGGTTTCTTCGGTTTGTTGAGAGTTGGAGCCACAAGGGAGGGAGCCACTGCAGTTTCTAGACCTTGTCTGGCAGCTACCGTGTCATTGTCTTTTCCACCAGAGTTTGCGTCAAAAAACTTCTTGAACCACTGAATGAATTCAAAATTGTCCCGAAACTTTCATTTTACTAATTCGTCCACAGGAATTATTTTGTCAACGCCCATCCTTTTAAAACCTACTTTTAGTATTTTGAAGTTCTGAATATATTAGTGCCCTAGTTCGGCTTGGAATTTCACTTTCAAGGCAAACAGAGCCAGAGAACAGCATGTCCATAAACAGACAATAGGCAGCCCCTGAGCACAACCGTTCAATCTTTGTCAGATTCAGCTGCAGAGACTCGTTGATCCTGGGCAGCATGTCACGTCCACTTAGGTTACTACTGACGACGGATGTGGAATGTACGTTCACTGCCATCTTTGGCTGTCGGTGGGACCGCGTCCACAGCCCGTGCGGGATTCGGCTCTGTCTTCATCTAGTTTAAACCTTTGGACCCCACCCGCTGGCCGCGCGGTGACCTCACACGCACCACCCTCCCATTACGCGCGTCGACACCCTAATTTTTTTTTTTTTTTTTAAGTAACTTAGAGTTGTGCAGTGTTCTTATCTCATTTGAATTTACAAAAACTCTGGGAGGCTAGTCAAAGCAAAAGAAAAATAACAACTACTAAACAGAGATTCAATAATGAATCTGGTAATGGTTCTGACCATAAAGACATACTTTATTTTCTATCATAAATAAAATGAGTCTAGTTCTGCTAAATCAACCTTTAAAATTCATATTGTTTTTAAAGATTCCATACTCTACTTGTATACCACTCTTTTGTGAAACACATTTATGTTCCTGAAAGATTTATCAATGGATGACTTGTTTTTTAAATTATATTAATCAAGTTGTTATGTAAAATATTTAAACTTTTGATTATAAAGATTCATTATAATTTTGAAAGCCTACTCTTTTCTAGTTACTGATTTATTTATATCATCTTTAATTATCACAACTACTCTTTTAGATGAGAAAACAGGTTTAGAGAAATAAAGTAAAAATACTTAGAAGTGACAGAGTTTGAATTCAAACATAGGTCTGCTTGGCTCTTTATACTACATTAACTAAAGACAAATAGGCAAAGCTTTATAGCCAAAAACCATTACCAAATGTTTTTGAAAGACACTAAAGTATTTCTAGTTTTTGTACCTCCTTTCTTCAAAGGAAACATTTTTATTTTTCTTAAAGGCAATAATAACTTGATTTTCTATATGAAAGGTGCTATTTTAAAAAATAATCTTTTATTATTACAGAACCTATCTTATATTCATTGTTGGAAATTTATTTTAAATAAAATCATTATTATTTTACCACCTAGAGATTATTAATGTTGAACTTTTAGTGTTTATCTTACTGGATATTTTTCTGGGCATCTGCATGAGGTATATAAGTATATATATACTTGCATAGACATATAGCACTTACTCACATTTTTAAGAAAATTAAGATAAGGTATTTACTAGTGGTAACCTGCATTTTAAAGTCAATAATCTTCTTTCTATTTTAATACATTTTAATTTCATACTCAGTCCATATTCACATTTCCATAGTGGACCTAAATATTCTTTATACCTGATTTGTTTCAAATATGAATCTAATCCAGGATGATGAAAAGCACTTGGTTGTACATCCCTTAAATCTTTTTAAATCTTGAGGAGCCATCTTTCCTATGTTTCCCTCAGTTTTAGGACACTGATTAATTGAAGAGATCAGACCAGTGTTCATGTAGAAAGTCTCACTCTGGATTTGTCCAGTCATTTTATTGTGGAATCATTTGGCTTGCTTCTCTATCCCTGTGTTTCATTTATACTGGATATATCTAAGGACTTATGGATTCAAGTTAAAAAATTTTGGCCTGAATATAACAGAGGTGATGGTCTATCAAAGACATGGCATATATGATCAATCATTAGTGATAGTAATCAATTACCACTTTAGACTGATGATACAGTCTGGATCTCTGTGTTGTAGGGTTACTTTTTTCTCTTTGCAACTAGAAAGTAACCTGTTCTGTTACTCTGGAATAAAATGTTTGGTTTAATTGATCATTCACCTAAAGATATGAACATACTTAATACTATTTTCTAGAATAAATACTCGGAGTTTATGAAATAAAGTTTTTCTAATTGTATCACTTGTGCCATTAGTAGCCATTTTTTCTATCAGGCTGAGCTTTCCTTTAGAACTAAAGATATGTAAAAACTGATATATAGTTACTACTGGAAAAGAAGAATAAATGTTCAATTTGGTCTCTTATTACAAAGGTGGGTATCTTCAATACCTAACATTTTTGTTTAGGCATATGTACTTCTTTTGTTCACTGAATACTCATGTCATCTAATATATAAGTTCTCCTTTTTCAATTATTTTTACATAATTTTATTTCAACCACTTTTCTCTGGTACTTTTGGTCCTAATGACAGTTATAACCCCTAGTTTTCTTTTGATATCACATCTTTTTTCTTTTTATTACATACACAAAAGCACTAATCAAATCTGAATCCTATCTAAAGATTCAGTCTTATCTAACCATTTTCATTAACAGGGATTTTTTTTTTAAAGAGGAAGGAAACAGGTAGGAATGAAGGCAAGTAGGCAGGCATGAAGGAAGAGAGAGGCCAAAGAAGCAATTATTTATTTAGTTGTTCAGTTTGAACATTTTGTTCCCTCTGGTCCTGGATCAGGAAGCCAGGTCCTTGGACTTTATGTGGACTATACTGAAGTGGCAGACTTAATGCCTGAATCACAGGGGTGAACCTAACAGGGATTTTAATTTTTTAGCAAGTAGTTATGGGGATAAGTAGAATACAAACTAACTGATTCTTCAAGGATATGATCAACATAGGTTTAGAAAGAAAGTATGATTCCTGACAGTTTTGTGGATTAATTAAAACACATTCCAACAACCTCATTTGTACTTTATATTTTAGGAGTATATTTCTTCAGATAGAGGAAGCTCTAGGAAGTAAGATGCTAAGTTTTTATGTTTACAAACATGAGTGCCATCCTAATAAACTTTTTATTTTAAACTTTCAGAAATAGCGTGTTGAAGAAAAAGTAGAGGAAGATTAAAACATAAAGACAAAAAGAAACTTGTTTTCAATTCTAAAATAATTGACCCTCCCCTAAATAAAAATGAGTTTTAAGTCAGTCCTCCTAATTATGTTTTTATTTGTTATCTATTGCACACAGTCAGATGAAGAGCTCAAAATGCCTAAAGTCACTCTGGGCAAGTTGACAAGTATCCTACACATTGAAATGAGAAGTGGGAAGAAGGCCAGATTGCTTAATTGTTACTTGGGAATCTGAGGGGGTGGACAAGCCAACATCTTTATGGGGATGCGAGGAGTACAACTTCTTCCTTAGGCTGCAGGAGAAAACAATGGGCCAGATTCTCATTCTGTGTAATTGCATACGTTGATTCCATTGTATCGTCCACTGTTTTTTTCATGTACTGCCTGAAGGGGAAGTGTATTGTTATCTATGGGAGAGCTTTCATGAGAGAGTTACAGAGGATACGAACATAGCCCCTGGGAGATAAATGAAGGATGTGATATATAGTACAGTTTGGAGCTTTCAGATAAACATTTTGGAAACTGTACCTGAAAACCTGTGCATTAAGGTCAGGAAGTTTTCATGACAAAGAGATAAGGAATATGCCAAGTTTTGAAGGAGCATTTGAAAAGAGATTGTGGGTGGGGGGAAATAAATAGGGAATTAAAAGATGGTATGGAACTCATAGACACAGAAGTGTGCAAAGGAGTTCCATACCTCCAAGAAGTCTTAGAGAACCTCTAATCTAACTTGTCTTTGTTCACAGATGGGGAAATCAAGGCACAGAGAGATTAAGTCACTTGCCTAAGAATACAGAGCTAATGACAAAGTCAAAGTTAGAATTCATGGGGAAGGGAACTCTGCATACATAGTCTTAGGATGTCCTAGAACAAAAAGTTGTTCTTCTAAAACAATTTTATTGAGGAATAGTTTACATATCATAAAGATTATCTCAAATGTATAATTCAATGAATTTTAGTAAATTTACTGAGTTTTACAACCATCACCATAAATCAGTTTTAGAATATTTTCATCACGTAGTAAGATCTCTCATGCTGATTTACAATGAATCCCTGTTCCAACACCCAACCCAGGCAACTACTAATTCACTTTTCTGCCTTTATGGATTTGCTTTTACTGGACAAGCAGGTTCAGTGCTAAAGTTTTATTATTTCATTGGTACCCAGTATTACTACTCTCACCCATGATTAATACCAGAAGAGCAAAGGTAGACTTTTAATATATAAATAATTCATTTGAGTTAAGTGAAGGCAAATGACATCTAGTAAGGGCATAGAAAGGGCTGCCTCACAGAAGAATTAAAAAACAGAAAAGTTGAATATATGAACTTAATCATATATTGAAGGTCTTGAGTAGTAGAGGAGTACTGAACCTCAAAAGGCATGCATTCCAGAAGTCATTTCCATATTTGAACTGTTAATTTTAAATGAGTGCTAATTATAACATTTTATAACTTACTTCATTTGCTTTGGTTTTATATGTGATCTACATCCATGAAAAGTTTATAGTTAATTTTGTACATATTTAAGTTACATTATAATAAAAAATGTGTGAACACTGAGAATCATTTAAAAAATTTTCCTTAAGTCTGTGCTTTACTCGAGTAATAATAAGATAAGAGCTATGTAAAATAACTGAACCAGACTTGAGTTTCTAACCCATTCATTGAGAAAGAAAAGCTGTACAAAATTATATAGTTAGTCACCAGGAGAGTTGGGTCTAAAAACACAAGCCCTCGCTGCCATAGCTACAAAACATTTATTCCAAGTTGCGTATTGCTAATCTCATTGAGTCTCTAGTCATTTCACAAATTAGATATCCAATGAGATTGAGACATGATCAGATTCATTTTCTAAATCATATTTTTCTACTAATGACTAAATAAAGATTACCAACCTTCAATTTAGGGTCTAAGATCTAGTATTCACATAATTGACATCGGGAAGAAGGAAAAGATGTTTTAGCTAAATTCAAGATTCAATTAGAAAGAAGTGGAAGGTTCAACCTTGATCTCAGCCATTAACTCTATTCATAAGTCCCAGTGACTCTAATTTTATTTCCCTATGTTTAAAGTAGACATAAGGAGAGTAGAATAGATAAGATGTCTTCTAACAGTTTCTTTTAACTCTTCTACTCAATGAATTTTAAGTGTTAAGGGTTCATTTATTTTGTCCCTCATTAGAATCATGCCTTGTCTCTGCATAGATTAATAATATAGCTACTACCTGCTCACCCTCCCACCTATAACTATTTCCTAACATGTAACAAGTTCTATTGAAAAAGATGTATCGAATCACTCCCCTGTACCTGTGGTACTCAATACATAGGTGCTTAAAAAATGCTGAGTGGGTGTGTTAATGTGTGAATGAATGTGTATACTCCTATTTTCTGCTCTTTACCAGGACTTGTTCCTGGCTCCTTGATCTTATTTAAGCTATGATACTTAATGGCATGGCTTTCTTGACTAGCAGAAAGTAAATGCTCTTTGAATGTCAATTCATTAGTTCTTACTCTTAAGTTAATACCACATTTTCTACACTTAAATTATTTCATATATGTTTATTTTACTTATCCAGGTATACAGTTAAGTCTTGAAAATATAAGCGGGTATGCCTTTTACTTCATTTATTCTTCTTAGTATAGCAGTAGGTGTTCAAGATTTGATTGTTAATTCCAAATACCTAATATGCTTTCTTTTTAAACGTTTCCAGGAAAGTACTCTACCCTAAACTCAAATGTCCATAAGAAGCTCAAACCCCTTCTTTTACTTTCAGAAGATGTTCTAAGAAAGATGGTTATCATTCTTTGAATAATGCCCCTATAGAAATCTAAAGACTATTATTCAAAAACAACATTCTTCATCCTTACCTTCTTTTTCCAGCTAAATGATCTGTTTCTCATAATTAGTTCTTTGGATAGGATTCTATTGGTACTTGAAAGTCCTAGGATGATTCCTTGAGTTGTAAATAGAGTCTTAGAACAGAGGGTTCTAATGGAGCCTCTCCCATTCACCAACATCTGTGGACATGTCACTGAGAATTTCTGGGCTTTAATTTTCTCCATATGTAAATTGGGAAGTATTTAATATTTGTCCGATCTTACAGGGATATTATTAGGATTAATTATGTTACTAAATAAAGAACTTTATACATTTTAAAGCTCTCTGTAAATGTAGAATATATTTTCCAATTGTTACCAGACACTAAAAGCATTTTTGTTTAAGGTTTTATTTATGAGCTTCATTGAACAAACATTAAATAACAACTATGTATAAGAAAGTTGAAAAAAAATTATGCTATGATGCTAATGGCTAGCTATTTCTGGTGATGGGATTACAAGGAATTATTTTTTCTTTATGTTTTTACATTATCTTAAAGAGCAGCTATTTCTTTCAGAAATTAAAAAATTACTTTCAATAAAATAAAGACTCTGAAACTATTATTAAAAGTTATGAAATCTGGAAGACTTTAAAAGAGAGTATCAAACAAGCCTTATATAGTTGATAAAATTGAATTTCTGACTAGATTATTAAGGTAAATGGCAGAGATGTTTAGCTAAGCTTTTCAAAGAAGATGAAAATTATCAAGAACAACTTATTTCCATTTTTCTAAAGAACTATTATCTTCCATCTTTTTTTTTTTTCTCTGAAGGGAAGGGTTTCTACTAGTTATCAAGCATCACTAGTCCTCAAAGAGTATCAAGAGGTGAAAGACTATAACATGGAAAACCTCAGACAGGAAGCTGAGCATTAGAGTTGCATAAAAGATACCACAAACTCCTGACATGGTTATTATTCTCTGCCTCCCCCTACTACCCAAGAGCAACCAGCACTAATCTAGTGGATCTGGTGACATTTAGAATGTATTCACAAATCAATTTCTAGTTCAGCTTTTATCTTCGCAAGAGTAGACCTGTGGGTTCTACACTGTCTCAACCTGAATATCATTTTTCTTTTCATTATATTCTCACCATTCTCACTTCTTTCCCTTCCTGATTAGTGTCTCTGAGACAAAAGGGGTTAAATAAGATGTACATATTCTGGATTATCCAGACTGGGACACTTTTAAGAGTGTAAGAGGGGCACAATTAAACATTACAGAAGGACAAAAGGCATAAATTGGGCTTGTCACAAGCAAATGAGGACAGATTGTCACTTTAAAATTAAGCCAGTTAAGTGAGGAAATTTAAGAGAAGTCTCGTGATGCCTTTGGTCCTGGTAACTAGAAAAAAGGTCAATGACTGCTGCCATCGACTTCTATCACATGGCTTTCCACTTGTAATGGTTGGTTCACAAATCGAGAAATCATATGAACACTTTTATTGGAAATCTATCATTGGAATGTGGTGGAGTGAATGCTCTTTTTTCATTTCTTTTCTTTTTTTAATATTAAAGGTTCACACAGGGCAGTTGTTTTGCAAAGGAGGGTGAGAACTGCAAAGGTTTTGCCCTGGGCTGTCTTGCATTAAGAATTGTTGCATTTGGCGTTGGTGGTATATATAGAGCTGCCTTCCAAGAACTGTTGCATCTGGCCACTTTTCAAGCAACCAGATGTGAAGTAATGCCCATGCCCGTTTTGATTACAGATCTCATTTTAATGTCTTTCAACATAAATAACAGTAACAGCAGTCAATCTATATATTTCAAGGCTTCCAAGAGGTGAGAAACATTAACCACACAGGAATCATACTTTAAAAAAGTTAGAGAAAACAATGACCCTATTAAAAGATTTTTTAATCATCAAAAAAACATACTTCAATGAAGTCAGTAAAACAAATGTTGGTTTGTTTGATGGCTATAATTACTCAAAGTACCAAAGTAGTAAAAGACCAGACAATTCAATTCAGTAAACTCTTAACATTTGGCAAGTCTTAATCACAAGCCATAGCTATTAAAATCACTGAAATCATTGCATTTGATGTTTTACTAAATCTGCCAAAGTCCCATAAACAGAACCTCGGGCAACACAGGCTTTAATGATGCCAGTCTCAGCATATCATTTGGAGAGTATATAGAGCTCTAAATCAGAATTAAAAAATCTCAGCATCAAATACCTGACAACAAAATCCTATATATTAACTGAAACTAAATAATGTATTACACTACCTTGAAAGAAAATTAATGATGATTTCTGTCACTCCCAATTTTGTAGATGGTCCCATTAATCTGACGGGCCTTGTGATCTATCAGAGTATGTTCCTCTGAAGACAGTTCACACCATCAACGTCCATAGTCATAAATAAGATTAAGATTTGGGAATACACAAAATAAAGGAGAAAAAAATTAGAAAAAAACTTAGAGCAAACAAAGACGTTAAACTAAATAATTACATGGTAGGAAAACAGATTCAAGAAGATCAGGTAAACTAAGGAAAAGTTGAGATATGAAGGTCTATTGGAAGAATTCAGGATAGGGCAGTTTCCACCACGATATGTAAAATAGTCAATATTACTAGTATAGTATTTTAAAGTATAGAAAGTATTTTTTACATATATTACTTACTTAACTTTTAGAGGAAGGAATTTTTTCATTTTATTGAAAATGGAGGCTTGGCCAAGGTCATCTAACCAGGAAGTAAAACCTGTACTTAAAAACTTAACCCCAAACAAACATTTCTTGAATGAATCAAGTCAAAAAACATTGCTTTTTACAAGACACTGTGGGAAATACAGAGAAGTGTAAGACTGCCCTGAAGGAATTTATATCTTGTTCAAGAAACAAGTTGCAAAGAGGTGAAAAGTTAAGTAATGATTCATGATTTGAATAAGAATTCCAGCCAATGAAAAAAGAGATGTCACAAGGTAGCACCTGGTTAATTGCCAAATAAGTAGAAAATGACTAAGTTTCACAAGGATTCAGAAGAGCGTGTCAAAATAGGATGGCTCATGGAGAAAGACTCAGAGAAGAAATGGGATTCAGCTAAGACTGACACAAGATCAGGACACAGACACTACAAGAATATGGCCTCTGAAAGACAGTGACCGTGTGCCAATGTCCGTTGAATACCTATGTCACTCAACAGATCCTCAATAACTATTGCTTTATGAATAGACTATTGTCTTACTGAAGAACTGACCGATGACTGAATAAATGAACACATGGAGAGGAAATATGGCGCATTCTAGGTAAAGGGAAAGAGCAAACGTATACCTGGGGGACAGTGAATACAAACAAATGATAGTGTTTTATAGTCTAGTAAGTGGCTTATCCAGTGTTAGGCTGTTAAAGGACATAGCGGGAGCTAGAATACAGGTCTCCTGACTTCCAGTGAGGACTAGAGGTATAAATGGAAAGAATATTGGCTTTAAAATTCAATAAACCTAAGCGAGAACCCCAGGATCACTGCATACCAGGGTATGACTTTGAGCAAACTACTTAACCACTTTACACCTCAGTTTCCTTGTTGTAAAATACAATAGTTATAAGGATTAAAAGAAATAATGTACATAAACACTTTGAAGTGCTTGGCATGGAATAAGGATAAATAATAGTTTCCTCCTCCCTGACCATATTATAGTAGATATTGTACTTCATTGCAAGATTTACTTTAGCATTACTACTGCTGGAAAAGTAACCTGTGCTGTTGCCTCCTGACTTAATTTACACAATAGGTGGAACTTTTCAGATGGCTCTTTACTGCACACATACATCTATCCATAACATTAGAAGAATTCTGAAATAACTTTATTACATATGGGGTCAGTGATCAAAAAGCCCACGCTTTGATGAAATTAATAATACTGAGGAATGTGCTGATACACCTGATTCTACTGGGTTAGAATTACATAAAACCCACATATTAAAAACGAATGCAATACAACTTTCATTAACTATTGAAAGTCCTTAAAGTACTAAAAGTTGTTCCTATACTGTCAGAAAAAAAAGGACACATATAAGGAAAAAAGGCAGTTAAAAAGTGGTTCATTTTTAAAAGCAGCTTTTAGAGCATCTTCTGAGATAAGCTTCACTAATTTATCTTCAGTAAAATGTCATTTGCTCTTCAAAATGAAACCAGGACATTAAAAGCTCCTGAATCATCAATTCAGAGTTATCTTAATCCAATTTAATTTTTATTTCACCCCACAATATTTAGCAAGACAGGATAAATGGCTTACTATGTTTGAGAAAGATTTTACACAATCAGAAATGAAAAGGGTTTTCTGGTTGACTGAGTTAATCAGAAATTCAATTGTGGCAAGAACAATGTAGATATTGTATACCCCAGTTCACCAACATTTCACATGAATAGATTCTGGCAAAAGAATAGGAAATGTGTTTAATTTGACAATCAATAGCATAAACTGATCTATCTCAGAATACATGGTAGGTAGACATTTATGGAACCTGCTTTCTGACTGCATCGGAGAGCAGACACCTTGATCTATCTTCCTGCTACTGCGTTGTCTTCTTTCTGGCTCTTAAGACACCAATTATTCTACCATCCCAGCTGCTTCATCCTCAAGTTCTGTCTTAAGACTCCTCACTCCTCCAATTCTATATGCTCTCTAGGTACACAAATATGAATAGATTGAAACCAAACCTGTATCTCTGTTCCAGTCGTCTCTTCTGTATCATAGTCCTATATACAAATATCTGTTTGATTTGTCCATTGAAATATTTCATAGGCAACTCAAACTCAATAGGTCAAAAACTGCACTCAGCCCCTATCACTAGGCTCCTTCAGTGAACTCTATTTTGGTAAATGACTCCACCAATCTCCCAGCTGATCAAGACAGCAACAAAAAAGGGAGCCAAAACTGATTTGCTCTAACACTCACGTCTAATTAGTCTAATTAGTCCTTTTAATTCTACCTGTTAAACACATTCAGCCACTTCCCTTAGTTATCTCCACTATCAACTCTATTCCTGTCTACTCTTATATCTCACACACATCTTCTCTGTAGCTTCTTCCCTGGGATCCCCGCCTTCACACTCATCTCCCAATCCATTCTGCATGCTGCACACTCCACTCCAAAATTCAGTGACCTTTTAAAGATGCACTTCGGAATGTATCATTTTCTTGTTTAAATTCTACCTTGACTGATAATTGTCTCAAATCCAAATTGCCTTGAAGACTAGTTCTGGTTTACCTCTGAAGCCTCTTCCCACCCCTTTCCTCCATTTAAATCAAGAAGCAAATTCACATTTCCCACCTCAGAGCCTCTGCACAGCTTATTTCCGCCCTCTGTAACACTGTCTTACAGCTCTCCTAAGATAGTTCCTCTTCTCTTATCAATTGTCAGAATAAAAATCATTTCCTCAAACTCTCAGACTATGAATCATCATTATCATTCTGTATAACACCTATTACTCTTCTCCCTCCCAGCACTTACTTTAATTATTTGTTCATTTTCTGTTTTCCCACTACATTATAAATTCAGTACAGACATGGTCCTTGTAGTATCCACAAGCACTAAAAAAAAGCCATGGAAGACTGCAGTTTTCCTGCTGGTTGGGCTGATTAGCTTGCTGTATTATTCAGGCACATTGCCTAAGTTCTCCAGTCCTCCTTTAGGAGGGGAGAGGAGTTGGCTTTGATCAGAGTTTCCTCAGCTTCACTGATGTATGGGTCCCTTTTAAAGGAAGAAAAAACTCTCTCAGACCTGCCAAGGTTGTGTCCTTAAGACTCCCCAGAGGTCCCATAACTCCAGGTTGAGAAAACTGATGTAAGAAACCATGAACATGTCCTTGAATTGTGAAATTTAGGCTTTATAATGACCTTTTAGATGATTGTTGATATATAAATGTCATTTTCTTAAATTCTAAAACTCTCAGAGTCCAAGAATATATTTGTGTATCCCTAAGAATCTGTGGATCCTAGTTTGTGAAAGAAATAGTCTCTTCTAGGTCTAGAATTTCACTATTCTAAGAAAATGGATGTTTATTTTCCAGAGTACTTCTCAAAGAATCATAAAATTCATTAAACTGAGTCTGACGTGGTGGTGGTTGAATACACAGATCTGCACAGCATCAAAATATTTAGAAAAAAATCTCATTTTGAAGAGATAGATTCTCAGGGTTTTGATTTTGGCAACAGGTTGGAAAAGCATTTGATCTTAATTCAATGTATGTGACAATGAAAGTCTTCCTGGGCTCAAATAAAACGGATCTTTTACTATATGGAGAAAGAGGTGAAAAATGAATTAAAAAGCAAGAGAACAAGAAAAAGGCAAAAAAACAAACAGTCCTATTTAAAAATGGGTGAAGGATTTGAATAGACATTTCTCCAAACACATATAAATGTATAACAGGCACATGAAAAGATGATCAACATCATTAATCATTAGTGAAATGCAAATCAAAATCACAGTTAGGCATGCCCTGGTGGCTCAGATGCTAAGCCTGCAGCTGGATGTGGACCATTTAAGGCCCTTGGATTGTGACTGAGGATGGGGCAAACAACCAAAACAAACAAATAAGGGTGCTTCTTTCTCTTCCTTCCTCCCTTCCTTAAAAATGCATCTTCCTCCTCTCCCTTCCTTCCTCTCTTTAAAAAACAAAAACAGAAACAGAAAAATCAGTGATATACCTTTATGCCTAATAGGACAGCTGTAGGTAAAAATATGGAAAATAAGTGTTGGATAGGATAGGGACACTGGAACCCTCAAACATTGCTGATGGTAATGTAAAGTAGAACTAGAGAAAACAGTTTGGCAGTTACTCCAAAAGTTCACAGAATTACCATATAATCCAGTGATTCTACTCCCAGTTATTTATCCAAAAGAATCGAAAACAGGGACGCAGCTACCTGAACACTTAAATGTTCACTGCAGCATTATTCATATAAGCAAAAAGGTAGAAATGACACAAGTGCCCATCAACACATGAACAGATAAACAAAACGTGATGCATCCATACACTAGAATATTAGTCAGTCATACAAACAAATGGAGCTCTCATAAGTGCTACAATGTGGATGAACTTTGAAAACACTGTGCTAAGTGATAAAAGGCATGTACCTAAGGATAAATATTGTATGATCCCATATACATGAAATAAGTGAAGTAGGTAAATAACTGAGACAGAAAGTAGAATGCAGTTAGCCATGGGCTGGGGGTGGGTGATGGGAAGTTACTGTTTAATGAGGACAGAGTTGCAGAGTTTCTGTTTGGGGTGATGAAAAAGTGTTGAATATACAGAGATTTCTGATGATTGTACAGCATTGTAAATGCAGTTATGGTCACTGAATTATATACTTAAAAATGTTTAAAATGGTAAACTTATGCTACATATATTTTCCTACCATAAAAAAAGAGAAAAAAGGGGGAGTTTGTTTCTTACTGATTGCACATTTAAATTGCTGAACTGTTATTGATTTAATAGAGGCATAAAACACAATATTTTTAATAGGAAAACTTGTACAATCAAGTATCTCAAGAATTAGCAGAAATAAATGTAAGACTAATCACCTAATCCACCTTCTTACTGTGGAATTACACAGGACCCTATAACTGGTTTATACCTATCAAGAAGGACAAACTTTAGTTCTGTGGCTCAAGTTAATTATTAATCACCCTTAGTGATGAATGTTAAAGGTCTCGAGGACAATTGAAAAACAGTTGAATTACAAATACAAATATCCCAATTTCCTGTTATCCTTTTAATCCCATTTTAGCACAGGTGATAATGTGTGATAAGACGACCATCAGGATCAAAGGAAGAAAAGTTAGAGCATCACTCAGTAGGTTCTAAGAACAGCACTTAATACTGTTTATTTCAGGTTTTTTCTTTTTTTAAAAAGGAAAGGTGCAGGGAGGAACGCAGGCAAGCAGAGGCAGGCAGGCGAGGTAGGAGAAGAGGGAGGAAGAAGCACTCTATTTTTATTATTACTAAGTTGTTCATCTTAGTTGTTCCCTCCAGTCCTGAGACACGAACCAGGACCCTTGGTAAGTCTGTGGACTTCACCCAACCACGACTCTGCCAGGGTGCATCTATTTCAATGTTTACCTTACAGCACATAGGTTTTGAAAGTGCCATTTATATACTCAAGAATAATTTTTATTTGCTCCATTTGTTTGCTTTGTTTTTTCAACCTGAGTGATTCTAATAGAAGGGTCATCGCTTGACTATGAAATCCTGTTCATTGCTTGAACACTGCCTTTGTGACATGCATGTTTGCTTCAAAGGTCTTTTGTGAATGTAACTCGACTGCACCATGGACCAGTTGTCACTCTCCCAGTCTCTGCAGACTTGGGTTTGAGGTCTTTCTCAGCAGTGCCAAAGCAGCAGAGGTATCCGTGATCAGCTCATCTGTCATTTTTGATTTGGGGTTCTCACTTTAACAAACTTGCCAAGTCAGTCAAAAGAGACAATGTCTTTAGTTTTCTCAGGCTACTTGGAATTAAACCACTGAGTGGAGAAAGATGATATGTATTCAGAATAAGTATTCTGTTCTTCTTACCAAATGCCCAGCGGCCAGGTTCTCAAGTTACCTAAATATAAACAGAATGTTTGCTTCTTGACTGAGACCTCATCTGCCAAGGTTCCACTCAGACTGATTTATAGGTGCTTTGAAACTCTACATACAAGAGACTGAAGGCGAAATGGCAAAGTGGGTCCCAGTCAGTTAAAGAGAAGAGCCACAGTAAAACCAACAGCAGGCCGAAGAGGAAGAAGCAAATGGGTTAACATACCCACCCAGTTTCCTGCTCTTTTGCCCCTCAATTCTTTTCACTCTAGTTCTCATATTTTTTAATTGCAAGATAACTTCTTTTATAGAACTTGTACATCTATATCATAATAAGTTGGTAACTCCTTTAAAATAACACTGCAGGAGTTCACAATACGAAAAATTAAAGACCTAAAATCAAATGAATGCTTAAGGTAGAAATGAAACAACCAAGCACCTTCTTCAAGTTCATCATCACAGGGATGGCTGATGCTATGAGCTGCACTACTATCTTGACTCAAAACCCACGATAACTGTGCAGCTTCTCCTGGACATTCTGTTTTCAGAAACTCGGTTGCCCTGTTCAGGACAATATTTGTTTCTATTCAAGATCTGAACACCATTTATGAAAGTCTGCATTTTTAGGTAGCTCATGCAAACAAATACTCTTACTCTTTACCTCAGAGACATGGAAGATCAAAGATGGTCTGTAAGCTTGAAGCTTGGTAATTAAAGAGAGACAAAGACATCTTCAGATTGCCAGGTCACAGTGAAATGTCAACTCTGGCTCTAATTCCTATACAGAAAGATGAGAAGAATCAGTGACCTCCAAAATAGCACTAAGTCAAATTGATAACATTCTGGAAAGTTACATGAAACATATAAAACTTGTATTTGGAAACACAGTTCTGCAGGCAATTTTCTCATTTAAGAACATTAACCAGAGATGTCTCTGTTGAATTTGTTCAGCTGTAATTTTACCCCTGGAGTAAGCACTAAAGTAACAAACTCTTATTGTAGTGGTCTGGAAAAAAGCATATTCTGTATTATGGGACTGCTGTAAAAATAAATCTATTTCCTCTAGTTCTCAGCTCATTTTGGTAGACTATTTCTAACTAAAAGTATAATAAACTATATTGTCATATTTCAGGATTTTTACAACTCCATGTAGCATATTTGAGGGGCGGGGTTGGGAGAAGAGGAGGTAGCTAGAACTTATAAGGAAGTAAATGGTATTATGATGACATTTTGTAACCTTTAGTTAGCCCAGAGATGACTGAAATCATGTGTTTAAGATGGGAAGCATTACTAAAATATGTGATGACTTCCTGTGCCCTTTTTTTCTTCTTCTTACACCAGAATCACTAAATTTGCTCAGAAATAGATTACTGGCTTTTTTTTCTAAATTACTCTTTTCTCCATGATGTGAAGCACAATTCCTTTTTATACAGGGAATATTCTTGGTAACCTTGAAATTAATGAAAGATGGAAAACCAGAATTCCAATTAATTTTTCAGTTACTACAAAAAATTTTTTTGAAGAATTCTAAAATGTCCATTTAAGGTCAGTCCATTCCCCAAACTTAGTTCCCTTTTACAAAAAAAAAAAGATCCACATAGCAACCAAATGAAAACCAACAAAAATGATACCAAAAAACAGGCAGTCCATGAAAAATATCTTAACATGATTAACATAACTGAATTGTCATGGCTGAGAGAGAATAAGAGAGGAGCACAAGAGTGGGAATAGGCTATAGAAGTCTCTCTATTGGCAACATTTTATTTTGTAGCTCTCGTTGTTATTTAAGGAAAGTTAATTGAGTAGTTATTATATCTCAGATGCTTTGCTCCATGTAGTTCCTAAGAAGAGGAGACGGTCCTTACATTTAAGAGAGGTTACAGTAATAATACATCCAGAATTTTAATAATTTTAGGAACTCTACTTTTTGTGTTGTAGCTTCCAATATAGTCTTTACTCTGTGGTAATGACACAACTTACCTACCTCTTACCTCTGAAATGAGTTTCACCTGCACAGCCTCACATCTCTCAAGCGTCTTTCTACTAAGATACTCCAACTTCATTTCAAATTCAAAAATTCAAAATTTAATCTTATCTTCCCCCCAGAGTCTCTCTTCCATATTTCCTTTAACACCTCCATCTCTCCAAACATCAACCCCAAATTCATTTGGACTCTTCATTCACTTAATTTTTTGTTCAGTCACCAAATCCTATTTTAAAAATCCAATAAAAATAAGTTATCAAAATATCTCTTTCACTGGTCCCTTCCAAATAGATTTTGTCATACCATTTCCCTCTCCCCAAGTCTTTAAGTTCCCCAATGCCTCATAGGCAAGTTCCTCACTACTCAAGCTTTCATCTTGTCAAATTTAGCCATTTTCCTCCCCTGTGTGAATCTCCCACTGGGTAGAGAGCACAGCATGCCTGTTGATATCCTGAATTCTTTCCCCATGATGATGCTCATGTTAAAATTTCCAACTTCTCCCTTTACATACACATACAAATATACTTTAATATTTATTGAGGTAGCTGATTTACAAAATAATATAAACCTATCTGTGCAGGTTCACCATTTCTCCCTTGCCTTTTTAACTTAATAAATCTTAGAAATAATTTGGTATTATTATATAGAGAACTGCCTTTTATTTTTTAACAACTATTGACTATTCCAGCTCTGTGTGGGTGCTTTCCTCTATGAACTTGTACTACACACTTTTCCCTAATCACATGCTGTCCAGCTCTGCTAGTCAATTCTTTCAGTTGCTAAGGGTAGGTCTGTGAAATAAGACTAGGATCAAGGACTATGTCATCAATCCATTTTGTTCAGAACAGTGTCAGATATTAAAATGCAGTTCAACAAATAATAAATACAAATAGAGACACGATAAAAAAAAAAACCCTCAATACAAGTAACTATTCTAGCCATTTATCTGACTTAGCAATTTACCTGTTTCAAATGCTATGCAAAGTTGAGAGACCATAAACAGTCTGTGAACTGAATATTCCTCAACCCCAAATAATACAGGTAAAAAGCAGCTGGTAAGGCACCTATGTACTTTTATAGATTTATTTTCAATATATGTAAAACAAAAAGTGCAAAGGTGAAATCTACCTTACCCATGGAAATTTTTCTTTATTAGTTCAATTTTGTGCCATGCATTATATCTCTACTTAGTAAACTTAAATTTATTTAGTTGAGATTGCTAGTTAATATTATGTTCAATTAGTAGAAATAAAAGTATGTGTAAATCATTTAATTTCAATTACACTATAATCTTATTTCTTTCATAATATTGGCTAAGAATTTTGGTAAGCACCATGAGTGCCTGGAAGATGGTGCCTGTTCTCAAGAAGCTCACCCCATAAAACTAGCTATAAACTCAACAATAATATGTGATCATCAGTATATTCTAGCTATAAGCCCAGAGCTGAAGCACATGTGGCTGCCCCAGAATATTTGTGGCAGCAAATGGCGGTGATAAGACTGAGAGGCCAGACTGAGACTGACCACAAAGTCTCTGACACTCCCTGAAAAGGGGCGAAATATAAACATAGTGTTTTGGAAAGATAACTGTCAACTTGGAGGATGAGCTGGAAATAGTGGGCTGCTCAGTTGGAGAAATATTTTGCAATAAATTCAGGCGAGGAATAAGGACAATAAAACAACTAAAACAACAGCAGTGGAAATTAAATGGTTGGAAAATAAATTTGTAGTAGCAGCAATCAGTAAGTAGGCCCATAGATTTCTTCTTCTCAGAAGCATCTGACACCAGAGAGAAGTATACAAAGAATATATCCTTCTTCAACTTTTATGTGATTCTAGTATTCTTTTGATTCCAAAGTCTGATGGCTAAAACTAGTCAGTCTATATGTTGAGAACACAAGTTGGCCACATTTTCTCTAACTTTTGTGTATCACTTGGGGTAAAAGTCAAGCCACTCTCCAGCATCCTAGCTGCCACGGCTCCCTGGTCAGCTGTTCTTTAAGAGAATGTGAACTTAAAGGAAGTTAGTCTGCTTTGTCACAGAGGCATTTTTGAAAGAACGAGCACTTCCAGTAAGCACTTCTCCTGGTGGACTATGTGGTAGGGTATAGATATAAGCCTCTCACATTTCACTTTTTTCATGGTGGTACGTAAAGTAAAAAATTTTTAATGAAATAGTACAATGAAGGAACTTAATCCTTTCCTGAGAAAAGGAATATTAAAGAAATATGAATTTGTACAGAGATTCTTTAAACAAATGTCTATCACATAGATAAAGATTTAAGCAAACTGTGCAGCAATATATTATGAAACCTTAGAATTAAATAATAAATTTAGAAATATACTATTAATTTCAACAAATGGCTCTTGGGCATATTTGGATCACAGCTGGTAGTGCACTAGGTATGTTCCTATAAATCTTTAAACTAATGTAAACACAGGAAATGAGCAGCCATAGGTCGAAAAGGCAAAAACCCCATTCAGCTCTGCTTTAATTTATGAGAGTAGAGACTAATAAAGATGCACATTTCTCTATAGCAGTAATAGACAAATAAACCAACAAATAAACAGATAAACATTTGAAGACACATTTCCAACAACACCTACCCCCCAAAAATTGGCATGTGCTAGGAAACAATCAATCCTGATGGCAATATATAACACCTGTATAGCAGCATAATGGAGTGGATTCTACTCAAATTCCATCCTTTTAAAGAATGACATGGGTCTGGCCAGAGTGGAGGGCTGATTACAGTGATTTTTAGCTAGAGGGCAATAGAAAATGTTACTTGTTCTCTATTTTGATTTCTTTATTTGGAAAGAATAAGAACTAAAGGCAAGGATTATAGCAATAACTTGAAGATAAATGATGCTGTAAAAATTTTTCTTGGTCCTTCATACATTTGAAATATGTACTATTGCAGATTCCTAGGCCTTTATATATTTCATGCAGATTCCTAGGCCTTTTATATTTGAAGTATATATAGATATATACATATATGTATTTCACATACATAAAAGACTTGGAAAACTATTGATATATATCAAGAGAGCTTGATCCTCACAGAAAGAACATCTCCCACTTAACATATAAGGAAATTGAGGTCTAGAGTTTTTAAGAGATTGTCAATTAAAAGAAGAGAGAGTACGATTCAGGTGTCCTGACTCCCAAAGTGGCAACTCTCTCTATAATTTCTGTGTTTTTCCTAAGTATAACTAGAGATCAGTGTTGGTAAAATGTTGGGAATTAAACATCTCAGTAGTAACAGAAAAATCATTTAGTTTTCTATGTAATTACCATAAAACTTCCTGGTAATACATCTCATATTTTCAGTGACAGTATCAAAAATATTTTGTGGTTTACTAGTCTTGCTAGATTTCTCTGGGTATTTACAATGGATTGCTCAGAGAGAGAGAGATAATGTCTTGTCAATTGTATTTATACATCAGTGGTTACTTCTGTACACAAAAGTGCTCTCAATTTTATGACACTATCTGGAAGAAGTTCAACAACACATTGTTAATATTCTACTCCTACAAAATAATTTTAAAGCTCCATGGGAATTTAGATTTGTACAAGTAATTAGGATGTGACCTTTCCCTTAGATTTCTTATTTTAGGATTGACTTAACATGGTATTTCCCCAGTGGGAGCCATTGTACTTCCTTCGTAGATAAGAAAAATAGCAATCACAAATTATAGTGAGCAAACTTAGGGAAACATATATTTCTGTGATGCAGATGAAACTGAAATCATAAAAGGAGATCGTACTACGTATTCCTTGGACTTGAGAGGAAAGCCATGTGGCTTGCTAACAAAGAAAACAAAAGTCATGCCATTATGGTATTGTTTTTTGTCCCCGTTAACAAGTCTTATGACTTTTAAACATTATTAAAGATGCTTACGTCACTAAATTTCCTATGTCCTGTCTACTGGGAGTATAAAAGGTTTAAAATATCAAACTTTTAATAATTTAAATTATTCAGATCACAGAATCTGGACTGAAGAACAAGAAATTCATGAGGCAAAAGAAAACAAGACCAACAAAAAACTAGAATGACATGGAAGAGTTCACAGTTGCTTCACTTTATGCTGTATAAAATAATAGTGGCTTCAGATTACTGAGTTTTTGTTATATCTCAGAAATTCTCTTATTTTATCTTGTTCTCCATTTATTACTCTTAAATTTTCAAAACACAATTTAAAATCTTTGATTTAAATAAATCTTTCTAAAAATTTATCCATCTCTCCAGCAGTGCTACTTTGTTTAACCTGCATTTGCAAAAACTCCTTGTCACTTACTAGACACATGAGGACTTACTGACTAAAAGGGACCCACAGAACAGCTTTCACATTTTACTTAAATTTGGCACAACCTCAGAAAATAATCTGTAACTTCTTAGCAATTAATGGGGTTTTTCCTAACCAGGAAAAAATTATGGCCAGGAAAAACCACACGGCACCCAAACTTGATATTCTGATACCTCAAACAACCAGGGAAACTCTTCACTTGACACATATAAAACCATAGCCAAATGGTAATTTAAATGAATAGAAATAATATCAACACATGTTTGGAAATACATTTATTTTGTTCATTTTGATACTAATACTAAACCTCAAAGAAATTTGAAATGTCATAAAAACTAATAATTCCAGAGTAATACATACAGTTGCTCAAACCCTTCAATGTAAAAACTCCTGGCAATTCATCTGAAGGAAAACATTTTTTAAAAAGTGAAGTATATGCATAAAGCTACTCACTGTATATAATGATATAAGAATAACCAGTAACTACATAATAATAAAAAACTAGAAACTGGCAAAGAAAATTATGAGAATTCACCAAGATGGATTATTGTGACGCCATGATGACAGATGGAAAAGTCAGGTAGAAACAAAGAAAATGTATCTGACCTCACAGAGAAACAAAGCTGCTGCATGTTAACTCTCAGAAATATACACACGCTAACAGGAACTAGAACAAAAGAAGTAGAAGTAACAAAAAGAATAGTAGTTTATGTATAACGATGGGTGGCCTTTTTACACAAAAATATTTTTATAGCTTTCAGTGATAAAAAAATACCTTAAATGAATATAAAAGGAAACAAACCCAGTGGTCAACATTCAAAAATTATTTTGTCCTCATTCCTAGTCTCATTTCTAAATATACTTCCTGCCACCTTAAGGTTTCAGAAGTAATCATTATCTATGTTTCAATCCTGCAGCTCTGCATCTGCACACAGCAGGATGGCGAGGCACAGTTTCTTTACAGAGGGCAGGACTGAACTTTGCATATGCGTACATACAGAAAATGATAAAGATCGTTATGTCCTATTAGTAATTTACAGAATTGTGATTTGCTCCACCCGTACACCTATAATTGAATTCCTCAGTCATAAAATCATTGGGACCAAACAAGTTCAAATATCTTTTATCTCAGCCTTTTTTTCTCCTTTAACATCAGTTAACATATTTCTTCTGGGACTTTTCTTCTTTTTATAGATTCATTTGCCTTAGTTATAAATTAACTCCAGAAGCAAAGCTCCCAACCACTCCTGCCTGTGCACAGGTTTCTTTTTCCTTGCACAATTTATGGTACTGGAGCCATTTAAGCTGCCTGTTGATGAATTATGTCCAGGGAATCATTGCTAGATTTGAAAAGAAAAAAATCCTGAGGATAAATGCCCCCAAGCAGAGATTCTCCTCATAGCTGGACACCCAGACAAAGAAGTGGAATGTAATAGCTGAAGGCATTTGTCATTTCTTTACTATTTTTTATTGTGGTAAAATACACATAACAAGCAGTTTTACCACTTAAACCATTTCTAAGTGTAAGTCCTGGGGCATTAAATGCATTCACAATGCTGTATAATCATCACCACCATCCTCAAGAACCTTTTCACCTTCCCAAGCTGAAATTCTGTCCCCAGGAAATGCTAATTCCCCCTTGTCTCCACTCCTAGTCCCTAGCATCTACATGCTGTCTCTGTGAATGTGATTACTCTATGTGCAGTTTACTATTTCTTATTTCATCTAAAGTGTGTGAACTAGTGTAGTTTACTAAATTGGTTGAACACACAAGAGAGGTGCCAGCAAAAATACTTCAGGGAAGAATTCCTAATAATTAGCATTTCATTATTCATGCCCAAATGCTTGAATTCAGGACAAACATGTATTTTCAGATGCCAGAGTACATATCTGTCCCTTCCTTTGTCAAGAGTTGGACTTACGATTTTTAAATGACTTTGGGCTTCTCTAAGGTATAAACTGATTTCTTAAGTCAACTTAATGCTGCTATTAATTTCCTTCAAGTATCAATTTTCCTCTGTTACTATTTGTATTCACTAAATTCCTGAACATTTGACGACCTAAAACCAGCATGATCTTTCATATTTAACATTCAAATATTAATACAAATTATTAATACAAATGTTAGGTTTTTTTTTTTTTTCAAATGTTGTCTTGGGTAATGCAGATTGAAGCACCAAGAGATGATTAATGAGATCTAAATAACTTTCACAATTTTGATTTGAACATTCAAATCAGACCCTGACTGTTCCTGATTAAAAAGTTTACTAAAAGGTGATTCTTGAAGACACAGGACATGTGGGTTTTTGTTTTCCCATTCATGGATTTTTAAGGGATTGCAAGTAACTAGCTGAAGTGGAGGCCAAACTTTTGGACGTTGGGATGGATGACAGGTGTGTATCACTGGATTAAGAAATACAGCTCAAGTTGTACCCCTTATGATGAGAAACCCCTGGCTTCTTTCTGAGATTTGCAAGTAAACAAAAACTCACTGTGTAATTCAGGTAAAAATCTAATGAGAATGATTATTTAGCAACTCCTATGTGACCTTGAAAGAAGTTTTTATTTTGAAATAATTTGAGACTTAAAGATGCAAAGAGAGTAGAGAAAATCCCATGTACCCTTTACAGGGCTTCCTCTGCTGTCAATATATCACAACCACAGAGGTCAAAACTAATGAACAGCAGTGGACTCATCCTTTCTCAATTCCAGGATCCAATCCAGGATCCTGTGTTGTACTTAGTTGCCCTCTCTACTATCTCCTCCAGATCTGTGGTCATTCCAGTCATATGTATGTGTATGTACATGTGTGTGTGCGCATACATATATATGTACAGATGCATATATATACATATATATATATAAACAGCTTTATTGAGGTATAGTTGATGTGCAAAAAAAGAAAGAAAAAAAATACCTGCTTGTCTTTACTTGTCTTTACTTATCTTTCATGCCCCTGGCCTGTTGAAGAATGTTGGTCAGGTTTTTTGGTCTTTCTGTTTAGGTTTATCTAAAGTTTTCACATGATTTAGTTGAGGTTATGGATTTTGGGGAAGAATAACAAAGATCAGATGTGTCCTTTGTGGGACATGTGATGAGCTCATTCATCTCATAACTGTTGATGTTGACTGTGATGATGACCCAGATAAGTTGTCTGCCAGGATTCTTCACTGTAAAGTTGCCACTTTTCTCTTTGTAACTAATAAATATTGGGGGGCAGGGTACTTCTAGGCTGTACACATATTTGCTTCAACTTACACTTTGACCCATGAATTTTAGAATTCACCAGTAGGTCTTATTTGCAGCATTCATTACTGTATTTTCTGTTGGCAATTTTCTATTTCC
Source organism: Solenodon paradoxus (assembly GCA_004363575.1). Lineage (NCBI taxonomy): Eukaryota > Metazoa > Chordata > Mammalia > Eulipotyphla > Solenodontidae > Solenodon > Solenodon paradoxus. The sequence continues at coordinate 304,741 of RJWH01001039.1, forward strand.
CTCATTCCTTTTAAGTTTACTAATTTAGAATCTTCTGTAAGGAAAAGTTCTCCTGCCACTTTTTCAGTCGTGGCATATTATATGAGTATAATAGGTGGCTTATAATTCAATAGATAGTTATTTTATTGCTCAAATTACTCCAGCTTTGGTTGGGGATCATGTTAAGTGAAATAAGCCAGGAAGAAAAAAGAGAAGTACAGGATAGCTTCACTCATATGTGGAATATAATGAAATAAAACAAATGAACAAACCCCAACAAAATTCTCAGGACTCAGACAGTAGCTGCCGGGAGTACGAGAGGCAGGAGAGAAGGAAGGAGGGAATAATGTGGTGGTGAAGGGCACCCACACTCAGCCACCAGTGCTGGGCGCAGTGCGAAATAGACTCAGACTGAGGTGTGATTTTAATATCCTAAAATGCATATAGCAATGCAAACGGAAGATATAATAAAATTATTATATTAAAAAACCAAATTATTACAGCTTTGGTCATTGGGAGCTAGAATGATTTGAACAAAAAAAAATTATATTATTAGATTATAATCCTTCAAATAAAATCTATCTACATAAGCTTTGAAAATTGAAGCTACTTTTTCCTTAGTAGCCTGGGATCATGATTGCATGACCTACAGGGAATGGGCAAGACATTTTAATTTCTATCTCAATTTAATTATAAACATCAGAGGAACCTAAAATAATGTACTTGTATTTGACATATTTCTATGGATTTGAGTTATTTCTCAACTTCTAGGTCACTTTCTTATCTTTGTTTTGTCTTAGACAAGTATGTTACCAAGTGTTCCTTCAACTGACTGGTAAATGATAAAGTAGAAAGTATTATCATAGTCAAAATACAAGCTCTCTAAGAAATTTTACAATAAAATACTATGGAGAGCTTGAATGTTCTTTTAAGAAAGATAGTTTTAAATACCAATATAGTATAAGAAATTCTAAGTTTACCTACCTTTAAAGGGTGACTCTTGTTTGAGAAAATGGCCTTCTTGAATATATGCAGTTTAGAGTTGACTTCTTTCAAATCTGAAAAACTAGAAAGAAACAAATTTTAATATACACACATATTCAACATTCTTAGACAACCTAGCCTGCCAAAACTTATAGGCACAAAGAAGTTTATTTTTTTCTGTTGGATTTTATTATTTCATGTTTGATTTCCCTGAATTTATAATGTTTTGTATTCTCCAGAAATAACCAACAGACGACGGATGACTCTCGGTATATCACACAAAGCTAAAGACTCTTCCCACAGAGGCACTGATTAGATTCACCCTGCCAACTTTTCTAGTTCTGAGCCTGATCCGGAGTCAAGGGTCCTTTATCTGAGCCATGTTTTATGTCAAATTATTAATGACACCTACATTATTGTGTGGACTTAAACAACTTGATCTTAAAAGGATGAATAACTTCAAAAGATAAATATTTGATAATTTACTCACAGCAGAGCGATTTATTAAAATATAACCTCATTCTACACAGCATATGACTTTTAAGTTGAAGGTAAAGATAAACCATGTGTCACAACCATTTAGGGACAGTAGGCGCAGTGCATTCAACATGTTGCGGATTTTTAAAAGGAAGACCTGGGGAGCAGATTATCTAAGTAAATGAGCCCATCATCTTAGGATTCAGACCCTTGGTTCTTAGGAAGGGCTGAGGATCCTAAAATAGTTGTACTGCTTCCTATAGAGACAAAACATCTAGTACAAAGTCTTAACAGTCCCAGTATCCAGACCACAGTTCTATACAATCTAACCTACACAATATTCTATTTTTTTCACTTTCTAAATTTTAAATTCTGTACATTTCAAGTTGGAATTTTCAAAAATGATTCTATTACCAGATGCATGATCCGTAAATGATGTGGATCATGAAAATGAATGCTTTCTCATTTTGTTATTTCTAATATGAAAGGATATCAACTATAGCCAATATATGCTGTTTGTTTCTCTAGCAGTGTTTAGTACTTCTCTTTGGAAACTGAAAACTTCTTAATGATGTCTCATTCTCACTAATAAAGTGACAATTTTTTCTTCAGAACAGGACACATTCGTCTACAGAAGGAGCTAATTTGTTAGTGTTTTAAAATGTATGTTTTGTTTTCTTACAAACCGATGATCTGTATCGTAGAAATTTACATAAATACTCTAACCTGTTAGTCAAAAACTAAAGGGATACCCACGCCAAAGCTGTTCATTACATGTAACATGCATAATACATGAGAAACAACTTATACTAGATTATCATTGACATTTTACATTTAAGTCAACTAAAAAGACTTAGAGATGTGAAAACCAAAGGAACATATTAATAAAGAAAAAGTTAAACAAATTTCTATCTGAAAAATTAAAGATCATTGAGTCTAGGTTTTGATTAAGTCACCCTGGCTTTCCTTGATACTCATTCGAATTTCCCTTTCAAATACATATAAATTCACTAGGAAGTAGTCAGGAAGAAAGTAAAAATTTCTAGAAACTGCTACTATTCCTAACCTGTAGTCCTAAGAGTTGGATCCAACAGAACTAGGCCTACTTCTGTGACATTCAGAGGCAGACAGAATTCTATAACTTGTCTCCAAACCTTCTCCCACCACTAAGATGGGTTAATCTCCTTTCTGTGTTTATTCAGTCCTGCAGTGGACCATAAAAGGTATAGTTTCCAAGCAGAAAATAAAGTGGGGCAGAAGCAAGATCCCTTTTGGGAACAATACATTTCATGGACTATAGTTCGTTTATATTCTCTATCTGGTCAGTTAAATAGAGAACTAGGCTATGAAGAGAGCAGACAAGCCTCTCCACAGAACCCACATTAGAATGGAGCTGCTCACATTGACTCATCCAACTTTTTTATACCTGAGACAGGATTTTTAACAGAAACCAAAAACAAAACAAAACAAAAAAAACCTTTAAATTATTTGCAAAAATTTTTAGTTTTCCTAGCGTCCCCACCACCCAAAAACCTACCAAATAACACATACAGCCTAAAATAACACTCACATACAGTAAAAAAACAGGGATATGATAAATACATAGTCTGTATAAAGTTGTTTCTGGGGAAGGAGCCTCAAGATCAGCTGGTACAAGACACATACTGACAGCTTTTTACCTCTTTTTAAAACTGAAAATCCTCTTTGGATTTCTTTTTATTACAGCAAACAGGTAAGTAATAGCAGGAAGAAAAGAGGCGGAGAAGGAGGAGGGAAAGGAGGAGGGGAGGAGGAGGAAGGAAGGAAGATGGGGAGGAAAAAAGGGAGAGGTTTTATAAAAGCAAAGAGGTGTAACCCAAACTTTTGAGTAGTGGGGGATACCTTATCCGGTATTTCCACCAGATGTATAAAATCGACATGAGTATACCAATAATGTTAAATAATCAGGAAGGGATTAAAGTGGTATGCTCATTACCTTTGTTTTTAACGTAACTTGCTTCATTGCAAGTATAAACTCCCTACTTTTTAATAATAGCTGTAGGAAATAATTGACTCACAAAAATCCTGAAAGCTTAAAAATTGGCTTTTGCACGCTGGTCTGAGCTGGCTCCAGAATCCCGCCATCTTTGCATCTGAGCTCTGGGTATTTTGTCCAACGTCTACTATTTGATTTGCCTGCCCCCACCCCTCCCCCCAACCCCATAGCTACCCAGAGACAAACTTACTCTTATTCTACCAAATTACTATTTCCATTTTGTGTCCAAGCTTTCCTATTTTATGTGTTTCAAAAGTTTCTTCTTGGCCTCACTCTTATGCATAAACACCTACTCACTTGTACCTCTCAAATCTTTATCTCCAAATAGAGCTCCTCTCAAGAGTTCTAAATCTGTACTTCTAACTTTCTTCTGAATATCCTCACATGAGGTTCTTCAGGAATCTTAAACTCAACAAGCTATCCATTTCTTTGAAGATTTAAAGAAACTCAATTCAACACACAATTGGGCGATTCCTTGCTCCCTGCAGGATGAAATGGAATTCCATTCTTTGCTAGGGTCTTTCAAAATCTATTTAAAAAGATACAGTTTGTAACCACAAGCAACCCTTCTTACATGCCTTCTCCACTTTCACTTTAATCTTTTTCACGTACCACACTTACAAATATTTTCCTCACCAAAACTCCTCCCGCTAAACATTTTCTCCTTTGCCAGCCCAGTAAGTTCATATTCTTTCCTTCTTCTTCACCTTCCCGGAACCATATTATATAGAATATCAGTTTAAATCTCCTGCAGTTTTAAACCTCCAATCTCTTTCCATTCATTTTCCAATACATTCCAAAAATCTAGGAACTGATCTTGTAAGAGCAATCTTTCTAACAGTAGGGAAAGGGGGCAGTGTACCGCTAAACGAAAATTCTCTTTGGTAAATCAGGGGAAGGTGAAAGTATTCATACATACTCCTAAAAGACTAACTCTTCTTCCATCAAACTAAATACATGAATTTGCCAGCACCTTCCCCTCCCCAAATAACTGACTGACTCCACTAGAGGCCAAATCAAGAAGAGCCCTATATTTTCACAATGATCATTCAAAATATGATATGAAATTGATCTCTCTATCCTGGGATGACAAAATAAAATGACTTCATTTGGATTAAGAGGTATTTAAGAGAGAGAGGTAAATGAAAATAAAGATTCACCTAAACAGTTTCCAGAGATGGCAGAATTACTGAATAGAAGTTAAAGATTTGAGGATATAATTTATCTTGTCATAAGTAACAAGATGAAGCATTTTCAAGTTGCTTGCAACTTACAAGACGCTCGAACTGATTTTCAGTGAACCAGAACAACTGAGAGTTCAGATATAATCTGTGGTTATACCTGAATATGGCTACACTGTGCAGCTCTAGTTGTTAAGTGTGAAATGGTGGTAGTGGTGTGGTATAGACACCTCACTCTCTGGGACCTTAAATACTGGAAAAGCAGGCTTTTGTGAAAGAGTAAAAGGAGGCTGGGCTCAGGTTGCTTGGGTTCTAATGCTAGTTTTGCCACCTAGAAGGTTATTTTTACCTCTCTGTGCTTGCTTCTTCATCGGCAAAATGAGTTAACAGTGTATACTTATATGGTTGTTGGAAGATTAAAATGAGATCATATATGTTGTGTTCTTAAAATAGAACCTGACACAGAGTAACAGCTCAGTAAATATTAACTATTACTATCAGTGGCAAGATTACTTTTTGTGGTGCCTGAGATAATCAAAGAACAGTTCATTAGAAGGAGGGTTAAATGACATCTTGGCTAAGAAATCAAACTGTACAGTAGATGAAAGGGTAGACTGAATGGAAAAGCATTTTCTAAACATGAAGTCACATGATGATATTTATAAATAAATAATAAACTTAGTTATCCTTATGAGTAATATTGCTCTTAAAAGGTCATACTATCTATTTAGGACTAGGGAGTAGAAAGAGACAATTATTTGAGCATCTGATATGTATCAGCACTGTTCTACAAACTATGGATTAAGAATGAACAAAACAGCCCTGTACTTGTGTCACTGAATATATGCAGATGTCGTAAAAAACTAGATGCTTAAAGACTATATGATCCATCGTGTATATCCATGTTTAGAAAAAAGAGGATGGAAATTAAAGTTGTTAAAGACACACAGGAGTTATTTTAAGGAAATACTAAGCTTTACTAAGATCTACAAGTCAAGGTCTATGGACACCCTTCTCCCAAAGTTAGGATTAGCAGTTCAATAATTTCTTTAAAAGTCATTCAAAATCTGCTTATAAGTGATAACCAATTTTATCTTAGGAAGAGAAACATAAACATTTTGTTCACATGAAATTAAGAATAAACACACCTAACTTCATTATTCGATTAGTATATAAAAACACACTTAATTGCCCTATTACAGAGACTTGGGTGAAGAGAAAAAGGTGAGGAGTTGAGAAACAGAGAGGAAAAGGAGGAGCCATTGGAAAGAAAAAGGTAGAAGCAGAATATGAAGGAAAAGGGACAAAATATGGAAAACACCAGTAATTAAAAAAAGATGGGAACAAGAGGTAATAAGAACTAGAGTTGGAGCAAGAATTGAAGGAGTAGAAGAGGAAGGAGGAAAGAAGAGAGAAAAGAGAGAAGATGGAAAAAAAAGGCGAGGCTCAGGAATCTGGATTCATTAGAGGTAATAATTTTTTATGTTTAAATTTGCTACTCTGGATATAAGCATAAGAAATAGTAATTATTAGTATTTTAGATATTATGCAGAAATTAAGAAGCCATCAAAATTACTCAGTCAAAAATTTTCACATTTTTATTATATATAAATAATAGCTTATGTAAACTATTTTTTCTCACATTTTCCCTATGCCTGTGACTATGCTCACACCATCTTTCCATCTGAAATGCTTTGTCCATTACCACCCCTCATTCGCTGAATGAGATTCAATAAATAAATATTGAATACCTATTATATATCATGCATTGTTCTAGAAATGTCAAAATTATACACATATTTTAATGAAAAGTACAAATTATTTTAATAATACACAATGAAAATAGGCTATCTTGATACTGCAGCCACTGAAACAATCCTTGAGAACATAATATCCCTTATTTAAGTTAAAAACATTCTAGAATCCCAAAGAATTGCCCAAAGAGGATAGTCATGCCTGGTCTTGTTCAACTGTCATGTTACCTCACAGGGCAAGAATAAATGATTTACAGATCAGCAGCATGACTATGATTTACGTAATTCACTTCTACAGAAATTGTCATTACTTGTGAAAAACATGGTGCGGAGGAGGATCTTACTACAAATATTAAAATTGGAAATAAATGACAGTGGAGAAGGCATTCAAGAACAGCATCTTTTCAAAAAAGAACTGTGGAACCAAATGTACAGATATGTTTGAGAAAGAATTTGCATTCAAATTTAGAGAAATGTAATTACAAATACTGATGAAATCTTAATATATATGTATATATTCATGTTTTTAACACTGTTGATTACAAAAGAAGTCTGTTCTACTAAGTTCATGCTATAGAATAGAGAATCACAGCACCTCAGAACCAAAAGGGACCTTGTAAGTCATCTCGTTCATTTTCCCCACCACAATAAGACCTCTTGATCGATGACCGGACTGCATGAATACCTCTAGTGACAAAGCACTCATTGTTTCACAAGGCAGCCATTTCTACTGTTGGACAAGGTAAGTTCTTAGAATGTGTTCCTTACGCTGAGCTGAAGCACACCTCCCTTAAACTTCTAGCAATCCTTCAACTGAGAGGGCTATCTCTGACAGGAAGTCCCCTAAGGGAAGGCACCAGTCTGTTTTGCTTACAGCTGTCACACCCCAGTGTCTGCACAACTTGTAGCTATGAAAAGCAGTAAATGGTGATGGGTACCCTCTGGGACTCAGTCATTAAGTCCAATACCTTCTTCCAGTGGGGCAGGGGTACTCTGACTCTGGGATGAAGGAGCTTTTCCTTTCATTCAATTGTGGTTATGCTTATAAGATGTAAAAGCATGCACGTGAATGTCACAACAATATAGATGCTTTTAAATTCTTCCCCACTAACTGCCTTGTGCCAAGTCAGTAGCAAAGAGTTTTTGAAGCAGCATCCATCCATAGACCATCCTTGGAGAATCACTCACTGCTTAGAACCGTTCTCATATCTACTTCTCTGTCCAGAGTCTGAGCTAGCCTCCCAGTGCTTTCCCTGCACACTACTGATAAATTAATCTTGTGAGTAAATCATCGTGCTCCTTTTTCTCAAGAACTGGAAGCTCAGCACTCCTTATAAAACAACGCATTGCAGATTTTTTTCTCATCTGACTAAAATCTACATCTCCAACCATATTTCTCGTTACATACATGTCCTATCCATTTCAAATGGGTTGATTTCTGCAAAGTTTCTCCCAAATCCATGCTTATTCATTATTTCAGGTGGTGTTTTCTTACGCTGGAGAGTCTTATCCCTCCTCTTAGACTATCTCGAGACCTGAATTTTATTTTTTCTTGGTGATAAAACTCACAGAACATAAAATGAACTATTCTAAAGCATACAAGTATGTGTCATTTAGTACATTCTTAAAGCTGAACAATCATCATCTCTATCTAGTTCCAAAACTTTTTTTGGTAAAGGAAAGATACTGGCAGGAACGGAGGTGGACAGGCAAGAAGAAAGAGGAGGAAGAAGTTTTTTATTTATTTTTTTTTAGTTGCTCATCATTGGTTGTTTCCTGACCCTGTGTCTTGAACCCAGGACCTTGGGATGCATGTGGACTAAGCCCAATTTAAACCACTAGGCCAACAGGGCACGCTCCAAAACATTTCAATCACCTCCAAAGGAAATCCTGTATCCTTTAAGCAGTCACTCCCCTCCCCCTTCCTCCAAGTCCTGGCAATCACTAATCTGTTCTATCTCTACAGCTTCAACTATTCTGGATAGTTCATATAAATGGAATTGTATTGTGAGTCCCTGATTTATTTTCTTGTATATTTTCCAGTTTTTTGTTGTTGTTTTTTTTAATTTTTCATGAGGTTACCAGTCAATCTGTGAACCCGTGAAGTCTAGTTCAACTCCCACCTTCCCTACAAGGCTTCTCGGTACATCATCCACTCCAAATAGACCTCACCATCCTCTGACTTTTTATAGCATTAAATGTCTGCCTTAATTATTTTATTCTTCACCATTTACTGCTTTGAATTTTGGGTTATCTACTTCAACTTTAGCCCTCTTTGATTCATGTAGACCATAAACAACTAGTTCTGGGGAGCTTCGGTATCTCCTTTTGTGCCCAGAACCTACAGGAATATGTATGCAATTTGTTGTCTGGTCATGAATGAGTATAAAGCCAATCAACTTAAGTCTGGATAATCAAGGAGCGAAAGCTTTAGTTCTCTCTTCTCCCTGGCATTTTGCTTCTCTGTGTTGTGTCTAGCAGGCAGGAGATGAACAGGTGTGGCTGAGGGAGGATAATGGCAGGTGTCCAAGGGTGGCGAGTGCAAACTCCATGCCTGGATATGTTGCTGATAGACTCCTACCTTCATTCTACATCCACAGATGGAGGCCTACAGGGAAGAGTGGGTGGGCAGAGGTGTCACCAGGCCACATAAAAAAAGGGCTGATCTATTTGCTTTGCTTTTATATGCAAATCAGTTTCTTTCTCTGGTATTTTGAATTGAAGTTGCTCATAAATCCGTATCTATCTTGTAACAGAAGATAAGTTGTTAAATAATTATGACAATACTTTTGATTCATAAATGAAATAACTTAGCAATTAAATTGCTATCCATATTATAAACAAATGAATGGGCCAGAACTTGATAGCGCATTTATTGTTGTTGTTTTGATTGAGGTAACACTGGTTTATAACATTGCTTAACTTTCAGGTGAACAGACTTATACTTCAACAGCTGTAGATACTGCCTTGTGGTTTAACACTTAAACAGATCAAAAGGGAGCCAGTCTTATTCGATGCGCAAATAGGAAGTCTAAATGATGTTTAACTGTGCATCATTACGAACCGTTCTCCAAGTGCAAGACTAAACTGAATTTCTTGCAGTTGTTATAGGGAGGCTCCAAACAAGAATTTAAAAAAGCGCTCTGGCCCTGGGGCCATTAAAAACCTGTTCTTCTGACTAGAACAGTCAAAAGAGCCAACAGAATGCGTAAGTCTATAATTAACATTTCCCCTTTCAGATCCATGTTGAAGAGAAAAATGGAAATCTCTTCTGGTATTAATTTCATATCATCATGAATGATAAAACATGTTCCATAAAATAAAAATGAAAGTAAAATAAAAACAAAAAAAGAGTATTTAGGGCATTCCCCCAAAATGTAGGGAATTCTCAGTAGCTCTGAGAATCCCCCACAAGTGATACTGCAAATGCACAACTTGCCCTCAAAATCAAATCAAATTTAGTCTTCCTAAAGTACTTAATGTCCGTTCCCTGTGAAGTGGGGAAACTGCAGTACACGTGCAGTACATGTGAGAGGAGTAAGAACTACAGCATTCATTCCTATCCTTTAGGAAGGACCAGTTTTGCTTGACACACAGAGCCGGTACATAAAAATGTAAAGACATGAGAGCAAACAATCGGCAACAGAATGTACAATAGAGAACATGGGAACATATTAGCTTACACCTCAGAGCAGATCTGTAGTCTAGTTATGTTTTAGCTCAGCTAAGATGAAGATCAGTTTTCATTTTCTTAATTCAAAAGCTGGTGACCAGGCTGAGTAATTCACACACATGTTGCATGACAAAAGAAATCAACCCTACATTTCAAAAGGTCATGTGCACAATGAACACAAAGTAGCCTTGTGTATGCATTGAGTTTTGTAGGTATCAAAGTTCCCTCTAACAGGCAGAGTGGAATACACAGCATGAATCATGTGAGCAGCCTGAAAACACAACCTCGGCAGTAAGTCATCTTTGATCATTTAGTCACCGCCCAACCTTACTGAGCTGTGGCTATTTGCCTGCCCAGTGCTACATTCTGTCCATGGATCAGCACAGAGTAGTCTCAAAACTGAAAAGCACCAGTCTCAACCTTTCTAAGGCTGTGTTTGCAGGTGCTCAGATTCTGTTTCCCATATGAGGATACTGAGTGCTCAAAAGCATATATGCAATAAATGAATTGCATAAACTGTGGTGAGATGTGCAAACTTTGAAAGTTTTGGTTACATCTGCAATGAGTTACATTCTAATATTCCATGTCACTCTATATATGAAATGGTTAATTCTATTTAAATTCATACAAATTACTTCAAGATTTAATTTCCTTATCATTTTCTCCCCAAAGTTTCACATTGCTCAGAATTTATGTCTAAGTGGGGAATAAGATATTTTCTGCCAACTTAAAACCAAAACCAAAAATTGTAATTGGACAACTCATGAATAAAAAATTTGGAAATAGTCATAACAAACAATTTAACCAAAGGATGATCATATGAAATAGCAGTAGGTCTCCTTTTACTCAAATATCATATTCTAAATATGCATAAGTCCTTAACAGTCTTTGAAAAGTAGCAAACAATTTCCCACAGCAGGGGCGGGGCATGGAAGCTAATTTTTAAAATGGAATCATCCTAGTGAACATTGCATTACAATTTTGTTAAATGCAAATAATTTTTTAAAATACAGTTAGAAATTAACCTCACTTGGCTAGTTGACCACTTACTTATGTCCATTATGAGAACATGACAAAATAGTACTGCAAAGTGAACAATCACCTTGTCATCTGAATTTCTAAGAACAGTAATACTTTATTAACAAAAGAATGCAATTCTACTTTCTTTGTTAATAGCTTTATTACAAAGAGAAAAACAAAGTAAGACAATAGATGCATTATATATAATATACAACTTATAATCATACGTAAACATAAAGTCGTAAGAGATCTAGGAAAAATATTCAAGGACACAGGTTTCTTCCTACTTCACACCCAACTGGCTCAGAGACAGCCACTCAATTGCATGCTGGCCTGGCAAAGCTATCTCATCTTAAGACCAAGACTGTAGTCACCATCTCCTCACAAACTGCTCTTGTTAAATCTACATAACAATCATGGTCAACAACAAGCGTGACAGAATTTGTCTGTCTTGTTCATTGCTTTACCCTCCTTATCTAAAATAGCTCTTGGCACAAAGTAGGAGCTCAATAAATATCTGAATAAATATATTTTCATTAAAAAGGGGCTTCTTTTCAGTAACTTGTTCTTTGAAGTACATGGCATCAATTTCACCCACAAACTAATTCTACGAACTATACATTGAATTTTGTTAGCTGAGATTTGCCTTGGGTTGCATTATGGACTAAATCATTAGAAATGGGGTTGGGGAGGCACTAGGCATAGAGAGAAGAGACAAATATTTACTGTCACTGATAGAACATTTCTAAAAAGTTTTAAAAGTTTGTTTTCATTTAAGATAAAAATTATTCTGCAGACATCAGACTGATAAAAGTTTCTCAAGACTGATATAAGTTTCTCAAGAAGTCCCAAGGAAAATGACAAGAAAAATATAACCTGCGATTTGGGTCAAAGGCACAAGCACTTAATTTTCCCTGTGGGATTTCTAGAACAATGCAGCAGAAAAAAGGAAAAATTAACTCAAAAGCTATCACCGTATGTATACATTCGTACATACAAATGTGCCTTTTGCAGTGTCTGACTAGGCTTAGGGAAACTTCGACTTGCTTGCTATTTTAATCTCTTGTTATTTTATATATTATCACAAATTATCTCATAATATCCATTTGTGATAAAAGTTTGCCTTGACACGCTTCTGTATCAGCTGCTGTTTACGATTACAAGTGCAGCATTCTGCCAAGAGTTGGAGAACCAAATAACACTATCATTGTAGAAAAAAAAATCAAAATGGTGTGACTTTATAATAATACTGGAAATTATTTTACTAAAACTGTCAGTAGATGCTAAAGATCAAATAGCACATAGACTCAAATCAACAAAATCAAACTTTATTATGGCTGGGAAAAATCAAGAAGTTGTAACGGAAAAAAAAATGTTCCCCTTGCCCAATAGAGCATATTCAAGCAAAGAGTACAAGGAGGCCCGAAAGTGAAATAAAACTGAGTATAATAAAAAATAAATCAGGTGGTATCTTGTGTTATCTTCAATGGCTTTAAAGGAATAAAATAGCTATATGATTCCTAAATTTTAATTTATTCTTTGTCTTGATATTTACTGATTAGGGTCATAAACACAGGGGGAAAAATCTATCAATGCATGGTTTTAACTATAGAAGTAATTTTACATTACTGGCTAAATTTTGGAAAAGAGAAAAACGAAAAAGTCCTCTATAATCTCACTATTTTAATACAACTATTATGATTTTTACATATTCCATTCCAGAATTTACATACATATATTTATATATTATAATCAATAGGACACATATTTTATGCTATATTGATTTAATTTTTCAGTGCCTAGTAGTTTTCTAAATTGTTATTGATAATTGTTTAACAACTCAGAGATTACAGCGCAACTGACTTAACCTTTCCCCTACTGTTAAATACTTATTTCCAAATATCAGTTCCTATAGCAATGATTTTTCATGAAAGTCTTTGTATTTACAGTTTTTCTATAGCTTCTATCTCTTTAGAAAAAGTTGCAGAGTCAGGGAATAGAGTCAAAGTGTGCAAATTATTTCCCAATGCTTTATAAACATCTTGAACAAAATCATAATGATATCAGAAGTACACTAGATCATGTTTCTTCAATTCCTGAACCAAAGAATTTTAGAATTGAAAAAAATAACAATTACTAATAGGGTATCATTTCTTACTACTTTTAAACTGGAACTGAGGTTTACAAATCCATATCTTGTAAGTCTGTTTAGAGTGAGTCCTCTAGAGTTGGATCATCCTCGGTGATCTTATAAGATCCAGGCTTTGAAGTTGTAGTCTTTGAACTCAAGATTCCTAGCAACCATTTAACATAAAAAGAACTCAGACTATGAAGCCAGCTAGTCTCCAAACAGAAGCTTGTTGACAACAACATTGAACTTCTCAAAGCAATAAAAAGGCCTAGCCAATAGGGGTAATTTTACAGGATGATTCTAACAGATTCTACCAATGGGGAGGACATGTTAAAAAGTTTTAACTATAGCTAAGGGTGGTTAGGCCTGCCAAAAATAATCCACTAAGTCCACTCACCATGGACTCCAGGTGATCAGGTGGAATACAAAGAATCATCTTAGGCAAGCAGATCCCAAATAGTATACCAGAACCCCCGTGGAGAACTTACTGAAAGACAGATGGCTGGGTCTCTTCCCCAGCGTTTCTGATACAGAGGGTTTGGGCAGGGCCTGAGAATCTGATTTTCTACCAAGTCCTTGCTGATGTTAATACTGCTGGTCCAAGGACCCCTCTTTGAGAACCAGATGTTAGACTATTTGGTCATTTGAAACTATTTCTCCAATGTCTACTGAGCATGTATATACGGGAGAATAAAAGAGAATAAAAAAGAAAAAAGAGAATAAAATCCACTCGGTACCTGCTTCAAAGAACTCTAATTTTGTAGACATTATACTGCTCTAGTCCAAGAAGCTAAACAATGTGGCCCTTGCTTAAAATAAAGTTAAAAAATATATTATATTGGCTTTAAATAAAGCCGGGATGTTTCTAATTGGTTCCAAATGCTTTAGGGAAACATGTAGTAATCCTACATTGGCAAATGCCTGGGTATTTTCTTCACTCTTTTGGATTTTATTGACATGTGCTAATAATTTGTTAAAGTGTCTTCTTCATCTCTATATATACACCATTCATATGTTTGTTCTTCCGTCAACTCTATTCACTATGTAAATCAAAAGAAAGAATTTATATAAGTACTTTTCCACACGCAGTCAAAAACATGTTTATACAGGTAATTATCAAATGCCTGAAAAGAACAACACTCAGCAAGGAAAGACTTTTGGAATCTCTGTTTTAGAGTCAGACTTCTGCAACTGTGAAGAAGTGAATGACAAGAAAGCAATGTGCTTAGTCACACACATGAGGGTGGCCCATACCTATGGCAAATGTTACCTATCAGCTGATTCACAGAAATAATAAGCTTGCTTTTGAGGTGGCTGGTAAGCTTTTGTTTCTAGCAGAGACACACTGCCTTGTCATAATTATTTTCAGCAAAAAGGAAAAGGAAAAAAAAGAAAGCATGTGTGCTATTTTATGATTTGTCAGAAAATTCAACATTATTTCTATTTCTTTGGCAAATTTTTTCCTAATGTAGTTGAATGTCTCCCTTCTTTTCTATCTGTTAGAAAGCTATTTAAAAGTCAGGAAGAACAGACCCACGAAGAGTCTAATCTTTCTAACATCACCAAGAAAATAAAAGGCAGAGTGAGAGAGAATATTTGGATGTTTGTTCCATTAAGCAACCACCAGTTCATTAACTTTAACATTGACAAAATTTCATAGGAAAACTTATGTCTGGGAATAACAACTTGTTTTCTGTGAAAAGAATAGCTCAAGGAAGAGTGGCAATTTGTGTTGATTTAAAAAAAACATATATGGGAGAACGTATCTTTTCCGATCACTGCTATTTCCAAGGTCTGTTCTCATATTTCGCTTTATGGAGACTGGTTTATGGAGCAACCAGGCCATGAATTACCTTTATTTTATGTTTCCTTCTCCTGAACCCCTTTCAAACTTCTTGTGTTTTCTATTCCTTAAAGATCTTAGTTGAAGCTAGCAAGGAAACTAGGAACTAACATCTCACATTTTTTGCTGATAGTGATTTTAAAACAGTAACCCTTTGCAGAATACTGGCATTTTAAAAGTAGACTCCAAATTTTCAAATGACGAAGTTTTAGAGGTGGAATGATAGCCAGTGGGATCGGAGTCAAGGTTAAGGGATTCTTTCCAGCATTATTGCTCTCAGGTAGTCTGGTCTTTGCTATAAAGGCATATTTATTAAACAAAGAGGGTAAGACTAACCTCTTTCTATCCATTTTCCCAGATTCTCTCCCAAAGCAACTTACAGAGTCAGAGAGAAAAACAGTGTTGGGTGACAATAGTAGAATGTAAAGCTATTCTAAAAGTCTAGGTGTCACCCCAAGGCCCTGGGGAAATTCTTAGAAACCAACCTTATAATTTAGGTCTATGTAAAGGAACAAAGCAACCTTCTGACTATGGGTGTAAAGTACACACTGATCTCTCACTCTCCTCAGGGTATTTACCTCTTATTCCACCTCCCCATATCCACCTTCTCTTTATCGGAGGTGCATTGTGCAGCTAGTCACTCCAGGTTTAGGCTCATTTGAACTCTTTCCAGAAGGTCAGAAAGTTTGTCTCCATAAGTCTTACCTACATAGAACAATTCTCCTGCATGTGTCCACACATTAAGAGTATGATTTCTTTTAAGTAGCATCACAGCTACAGTAGTCATTATTCTCAAAAATCAACAAATGCTACTGAATTCAATTGAATAAAAATCAGCATATGATGTAATTTAAATCCTCAGCCTAAGGCTTTTATATCTCTATTTTAATGATTTGCATTGCATAACTGAATGCTTTTCTTTGTTTCTTTCCTTTATATCTGAGAAATTGCAGTAGGACAATTGCACCCTGACTCAAGAAAGATCTTCAAGTTAAGAACGGTCTGATCCTTAGAGAAGCTGAGGGAATAGCAAAATGGCTGAGAAGCCTAAATGTTTATCATGAGATGGCAAGTGAATGCTGCCGCTTTCCACCACAAAAGGAAAGCCAGAGAGAAGGAGCTCTCACTCATCCGCGCAGATGAGGCGCTCGAGCCTTCCTTTGCCTTCTGGTTCCCCCATCCCTCCAGGGATGTCCCCCTTTGGGTGCCGCAGCTCATATACCAGGAACACAGAGGGATTTGAACTTGGAACCAAGGCCCTCACTTTCTTGCATAGGAGACACTTCCCAATGAAAGAATTATTTTACAACTCGTACAGAGAATTTTAAATGTATTCTTTGAATGGCACACAGTCATATATGTGCTTTTCCAGTTACACCTTACTAGTAAATCAGTGGCCTATAGAAAACATGAACTTTTCAGGCCACTAAGATTTTTTAAGTTTACAGTTTATGAAAAAGAGACACAATTTTTATAACAAAATGATCCTTTAGTCTTTACTTCTAAAATATCTTTTGATGGGAAGGATCATAGGCCTTATTATACATACTCCTGGAAAATATACAGTACAAAGCACAAGGTGCACCAGAAAAACATGTAAAATATATAACTTTACCAAATAAAAACACAATCTGAGCCTTCTAGGCCCTTGAGACACACAGTGTCAACACCAAGAGGCCCACATGTGCCGATTGGATCCCCAAAGATGATGCCAATAAAATAAAAATCACTAAGCTCATTTTTGTCTGAAGTCATCAGGGAACTGGAAATATAATTTTAAGTTACATAATGATGACGCATTTCCAGAAACATTTTTTAAATGTATCACCACACAGCAGACATTACTTTTAGTTCATTCTTAATCTCAAAATTAACACTAAGTGAACTACCGACATTTATAAAAGAGTTAGCAATGATGTAGGTAACTATGAAATTCTCTTCAAAATAGTGGTTCAATTAAATTTAGAGCCAAGGTCAAATCACTTAAGATACACAGGTTTGCTGATAAAGTTTTAAAGTCATACCCAAATAGGACAAAGCAATAACTACAGTTCTTTTCCCATTTCATAGATGAGAAAATGGAGCATTAGAAAGGAGAAGTGACTTGCCCCTGTAAGAGATAAGGCAGTTAACAATGGAAAAATTCAGTCTGAACTAAATAGTCAATATTTAAAATGCTGATGTGCATTGATTATTGAAAAATATTAAGAACATACAAGCCTGTTTTTAAATAAAAAATAATTTAAGCATATACTATTATCGGTAAGTGACAGTATTAGCTTAACACCTAGCAAAAATTTTCCCCAATCTATGGGCTACTGTATTTGGGCCAATTTTCTTCCAAAATCTTCTTCAGTATTTTAAATACAAATTAAAACATAATATTTTGATTAAATAAACTTTAAAACATATCCCATATAACTCCCCCAAATCTGTCTCCGTCTTACAGTAAGAGGCAAACACTACACAGGAAATCCTAGGAAGATTCCAAGGGATCCTCAGTTTCCATTTCTATGTAGAACGCCATGAAACTAACTAAAACACGATATGCACAGGCTATCTACGTCTGCAAGACGGTTATTCACAGATCGTACGATATTTCTGTAGAGTCAAATTAGATCAGTTTCAAAGGAACTTTTTAGACACTGAAAATTGCTGCCCTTCTTGTTACTTTTAGGCCTTATGAGAAAGGAACAGCTAGCGAGGCTAACCACCTAATGTGGAGATCCGCTAGGAAAAATATGAGAAGCAAGTTAGAAATTCAGTTGACCAAATTTTCGAAAGCAGGGGCACATATGTTTACACATACAGATGGTGAATTATGAAAGTTTTCTTGATTAGTGATTTAAAAAATCTCTATAACTAATATTTATTTAGTAGAATCCAATGAGACCCAAGACTTCTTCCAGCACCTTTGCTGCACCTTATGATATATACATACATACATACATGCATAGATATACACATATATGTATATATATCTCCATTGGGCAGATATACACCATATGAAAGAAGCAAAAGTATGACCCAGAATATACAAGACTTTCATAAATTATAATTTTAACATTTTTTCTGACTTCATAGAAGCTGTCCGTTATTGACAACCATTTCATAATCTGAAAACCATATGAAATGTAACATAAATACTTGTAAATGTTTTAGTAACAGTGCTGTTCATACACATAGATATCTTGATTAATTAAGATTAGCAAGTACCCTTATTTTCAGGTAATTATGGAAGAGAGAAAAGTAACTGTTTATAGTTATATAACTTACTAATTAAAAGTAATTAGCTGTGATTGGTATGCATATTTAATTCATCTTCCTAAAGCCACACTTTTTCTCCTGCATAAAGTAAAAATATTACGGAGATTTTGAAATTAATAGACGATTTTTTTAAGAAATTATATCATGTTTTAAAATGAAATTCTGAAATATACAAAGAAATGAACATTAAAGAAACTAGTCCCATCAAAGAAAATAGTTGTATTCAATTCTTAATAATATCAGTTGCAAAAATATTTTTCAGGAACTCTTTTTAATAAAGACAATGATGCTGGTGGGCATTTCAGTTTTAATGTTAAAAATTATATTCTTTTAAATGTGAAACAATGAGCAAACAGTGACCCCAAAGCTTCAGCCTAGACTTCTCCAAACTTTATATTTCACTGATGCTATAGCTTTAACATTGTTATTATAAAATGTAGAAACAAACTTTTAAATATGATAAAGTTTGATCAAAAATAAAATAAGCTGTCTTTTTTCTTCTGGTGAGTTGCAAAAAACCGAGATAGTCACGACTTGATTCTATGATCTTTTAAGATATAAACAGCAGCAAGTGAAGTATCATATGCTTATAATTTAAAGGAGAAAATTATATATTAAGTACACACTAAGACAAAAATGAATAGTGTAACAAATTTGACTTTTTGGCTAGTGCGGCATAGTTTTAAATATTTATCTATTCAAGAATACTTCAGGATCACTTTAAGTTCAGAAGGAATCTGATCGAAAGTAGACAACACAAAAATTATTTTAAAATGCGAATAGGATCTTTTGAAATAACTCTCCATATTCACACCGGTTGCATCTATGAGAATTTTCTGTAAAACTTTCATGGGAGTGGAAGTTGCTTCATTAAGAGGGAAGTCACAGTGAATGTGTTTCTATACTACAAGGGTTTTCTAAATCATATAGCACCATCTAGAAACAGGTTGGCTCTCCTTTTAGTAAGCAATTGATCACTTAGCTATAGGCAGTAAAACTGCCACAGAACACCAGAGATCTGTCAGAGATCTGCTCAAGTTCTTTTAAAGAGTAAGACATTCATTGTTCTCTCAACGTGTGACAATTTGTTTCATGAATGATAACAGTTGACATGAAAACAATGTACTTCAACATCAAGAGTTTCTCCAACAAGAGCTTTCATAGAGCTCAGTTCATCTTGCCTGGTTTTGTGTTCAGATGATAATTTATAAATTTACATTTTGTCCCCAATCCTGAAAGCAAAACTAGCTTTCTCATGACAACTACTTTTTGACTTTATTTTCCCTAAGATAATTGACACACTTAGCCCAAACATTATCCTCACACCCACGTGAAGTAAATTCTTACCATAAAGCAAGAGCACAGCAAAATAATAACGATATAATATCATCATCATCTTGCAAACTTTGGACACATCACCAGACACATTTCAACAAAATGCAATCACAGTGAGCCAACTCACCTAAGCAATGGGACTTAACGAGAAGGATTTAGGAATGCAGCCTCAGATCACCAGCAGAGGGAAAGGCCCCTTCTTTACCTAACCGCTGACCTTATATAAAAGCAGCAGATAGGTTACTCCCAGTTTCTGCCTCCCTACCTTAGGCTCCTCCCCAAATACCAAGGCAAAAAGTACCACAACCGCACACCCACCTTCCAGCCCCACACTGAGGGCCCAGTGATTTCTGTGGAGCTCCTGGCCTGGGAAAGACTACAAAGGGCGGCATTCACGCGCGGCACGTGTAGGAATCCCCCCCGCCCCCCCCCCACACCACCCTTCCAAACGCGGCGGGTGAGGGTAGGGCAGCGTTCTCCATCCCCTGCAGCCCTGCGAGTCCAGCCCACAGCTCAGACACTCCAGTCGACTCAGGGCCAGCACAGCGCTTCAGGCAGCAGGGGCGAGGTGACGCCCGAGTACCCCTGGCTTAACTGTCACTGCGAGCCCCGCAGTATCGTCGCCCGGGCTCTGGAGGGCAGACAGGAGGGCTCCAGCGCCCTGGGACGCGCCCCCGGGATTCCGCGCGTGGGCCCCCAAGTTCTTCTCGAACACCTCGCGGGGAACTTGGAGGTCCCGGGTCCTCTCGGATTCCCACACTGGCGCAGCCACGAGGGGCCTGCCCGGGAAGCGTGGGACGCACGGGCTGGTGACTGGACTGCCGGGCCGCAGCGCTCGGGGCGCGTCTCGGGCAGCCGTGCCCGCTGACGCCCGCGTCGTAAGCTCAGCGTCCGGAGAGCTCCGCTGGGCGCGCCCCTCACCCGAGACCTGTCAGTGCGTCCGGCCTGGGCCCCTCGGCGCACCGTTTCCCCGCACGCCCCCTGCCCAGCCCTCTCCGCCCCGCGGCCCCAAGTGTCGCGGGACACCCCGACTCTGACCTGCGGCGACGGTGGCGTGGAGCCCGTCTCCAGTGTCCGGACGGCCGACCCGAGCGCCCCAGGCGGCGGCCCCACGCGGGCTGTGGCTCCGGCTCCGGCTCCGAGCGTCGGCGGCCCCGCCTGCCCTAGGCCGAGCGGGGCGGGGGCGGCGGCCCGGCGGGGGAGCGGCCCCCGGCGCCTGCAGCAGGAGCGCACAGTAGGGCGCCGGGCCGCGGGGGTTCCCCTGTTCCGAGCGCCGGCCCCGCGTCCGGCCGCGTAGCCTCCGCTAGGAGGCGGCCCCCGAAGGGTCCCATTTCCCCGAAGAGGGGTAGTTGCCCGCGGCCACAGCAGAGTAGCGCCCAGGTGCCGGTCCCAGAACCCGCCTCCCTCCCCGTCTAGTGTCTCGTCCTGCGCACAGTGGTCGGTGAGATTTTTTGGTTGTTCTTTTCAATTACACTCTTTAAAAAAAAAAAACTTAAATTCAGTTTCAGTTCACCTGGTTTTTATCACTTTCGGCCGCCCCCCTCCTTTTGCATTAGTGATTCACACCGCTGTTCGATAATCACTTAAAGTGACAGTTTTAGTTTTAATCATTAAATGCGTTTCTTAAATTCATTAACAGAATTTCTTGAACAGCAGCATTTCTTACACGGCGGGACCCGGACACATGGCGTGCGGTGGGGTGGGGTTGGGGGAAGCAGTTTGGGGATGTGCTGCCCCTTTAGTGAACCGGGCAGACTGGACAGCTGCTTCTGCGGGGCTCTCTCCAGCCCAGTCCAAAGGAGGGTGACAGAAGGCCAATCAGAAAGCCTCTGGTCTTCATTCCCTGCTTCCATCCCATTCACCGAGTATCCTATTTCTAGGCCTGGCCGTCCTAGGGAAGCAAAGACGAGAATAAAGTCCTCAACCTCAATAAACTTTATCAATTATTCTCCTTTGACACCTTCATTTGTTGGGGATACTTAGTTCTCCCTCTTAGTACAGAAAGCCCTCATCGTGGTATGAAATAAATTTCTGTGAGGAAGGCCGTCACTTCAGAGAAAGTTCAGAATTTATATCAATAGATTCCTGCCTCTTAAAATAAGAAGAGCTACAACTCTATGGGTACTTCAAAAAGACCAAGTTATTCACCTGATATTATCAGACTGACCATGACTCAACATTTTACACCTACATTGAAGCGGCTGTATGCACCCGACTTCTTGATCATTCCGGAGTTTCAATCTACTTTTATTTTTAACAATACTTTTAATTAAGATAGTAATTATAACCTGCACATCTGTAAATCTTTGTTACCTCAATACATTTTAAAGCTAAAATTTACAAAATCTGAAACTTAAATGCCATACATTTAAAATGGGCAATTCAGTTATTTTTAGTTTATTGAGTTATACCACTTGCAGCCATAATCTAATTGCAGAACATCCTCATCATTCCTACCCACTCACATCAATTCCCCCAACCCTAAGCGACCACTAATCACTTTCATTCTCTATAGATTTGCCTATTTGGGGCATTTTATATAAATGGAACCCTACAATACAAGGTCTTCTGTGATGGACTTTTTAAATTTAGCACAGTGTTTTTGAGGCTCATTCATGTTATGACATAAATCTATTTTTTCATTCTTTGTTATGGCCATATCATATATCACTGTGTGAATAGACCACATTGTAGTTATTCCTCCTTGGTTAATGAATATTTGGGCTGTTTACACTTCTTGGCTATTAGGACTATTCATATGCAAGGTTGTGTGTGGACATACTCTTGATTTCTCTTGGGTATATACTGCAGATGCAGAATTGGTGGGTCATATGGTAACTAACTTTTTGAGAAAATGTTATCCTATCTCCAAAGTGGTCGCACCATTTTACATTTCTATCAGCAATTTCTGTATATCCTTGTCAACACGTATTACTGTCTCTCTTTTATTTTAGACAACCTAATGGGTGAAAGGTGATTTTGACTTGTATTTCCCTGATGACTAATTATACAAACATCCTTTCGTGTGCTCCATGTATCCTTTTTGAAGAGAAGTCTATTTAAATTTTTTCCCCATTTTTAAATTGGGGTATTTGACTTTTGATTATTAAGTTGAAAGTTATTTTTATAGTCTATATGAGTCACTTATTAGACAGATAATTTACAAGCATTCCCTTCCATCCTGTAAGTTGTCTTTTTACTTTCTTAATGATATCAGTTGAAGCGTAAGTGTTGGGTTTTTTTTAAGGAAAGGTACAAGCAGGAATGATGGTGAGTAGGCAGGCAGGCAGGAAGAGAGAGGAGGAAGAAACATCTTTATTTTATTTTAATTTTAGTTGTTCACACAGGTTGGGACTCAACCCCGGGGGTACATGACTTGCTCTTTCAGAGATGATTGTCCTAACCGCTGCTCCAACAGGGCATGCCATAACTATTCTTGCTTTTAATGAAATTCAATTATCTGCTTTTCTCATTTGATGTCATATCAACACCTAATCCAAAATCATGAAAATTTACTCCTCAATTTTCTTCTAAGAGTTTTATACGTTTAGCTATTACATTTTGGTCTGAGATTTATTTTGAGTTAAATTTTGTGTTTGGTGTGAGGTAAGAACAATTTGATTTGAGTGTGAAATTCTAATAATTTGATTACATTGACTAAAAGGAATCCCAGCACAGTAAACTCATAATTGGGGCTACATTTAGTTGATATGAACACTTTCTAAATTCCCTTCTAATATTTTTTTATTTTTAAAAGTGATCTATAGTTAGTGAGGCTGATAGCTGTAAGAAGTTAAGCAATAGAAACAGCATAAATTTGTTTTTTAGATTACTGACTTTGATCCATTAATGGATTATGAAATCAATTTAGTGGGTCATAACCAAAATATTTTTAAGTCAAATAAAACAGAACACAACAGAAACTATCAGAATGTAACTCCCAGATCAAAGAAAGTATTGCTTCATAACTTTGTGTTACGTGTGTGTGTATCTTCGTGTATAACAGAAGTTGGTATAAAATGTGTTTCTTACTGTAAGCCACATTTTTAAAAGTTGGGAAAACACTGTATAAACTACAGTTGAAGAATTCCTTCATTCCACAAACATTTATTGAGTGCTTATTCTGTGCCAGGCCCTTTGCTGAGTGCTAGGGATAAAATGATAAAATGGTCTTCACCCTAAAACAGTGCACAGATACAATCCTGTCCACATGCAGTTTCTAGAGTCAAAAGAGTATGCCCTGGTTCACTCTTCCCCAACTACAGGATTCCTTCCAAATGTTGATGTTGGGTCCTATGGCACTTACTTTTTGTAATTAATGCTCAGTTGTTATCTCATTTGAGATTTGCAGACATATTTGCTTTTCTCCAAGCTAGGGGAACTTTGTTCCCGGTTCATAATTGCATACTTTGTGTATTATATTGGAAAGGAAGTACAGGTCTAGTATTGGGACTTGGCTTGATGGAATTGATTCCCATTTTACTCCAACTAGACTTAAACTAGCCCTGCTGACAGACCTCAGAGATTTTTAAATACCGATATTATTTTTAAGGGAAAATTTTTATATAATGACAAATACTTTCTTTTCCAAAGGTTCTGCAAAACAGTGTTAGCAATAATTGTGGCATTTAATCATTTTGCAGACTAAGCTTAGGAAAACTGATGTGTTCAATTTCCAGTTATCCAATCAAGTTCCGTATTTATAGCAGTTGAACACAATCCTGGCTATGACATTTGCTCCTCCTCTTTATCTAAAATATCATTTGTCAAACTCTAGATACCATAAATTCCCAGGAGATTTAGAATATCTTAATTTAAAATTTAAGAAAGTGTAACCAGTTCAACATGCTGAACAAGTTACACACACACACACACACACACACACACACTCACCCAGAAGTACATTACCTTTTGAATGACTATTGTGTATGTATACATGACTTCAAAATCTGTTTGTGAATTTTTACCTGCAACTTCCTAATTTTACTGTGAAAATTCATAAGGCCCTTTTCTCTCCCCCTTTTCCAATTCTGTACCCTCTTACCTTTCCCTCACCAAATGACTTTTCCATTTGTTATGAAGATTAAATATCAAAGTCAGTCTTGCCATCCATAGTTTCTGACTACAAACTTCTTGATTTTTTCATTATACTTCTCTGCCTAACTCTGCATTCCATTTCTGTATTGAGTGGTTGCCTATAAATACAAAAATTATGAAACAGTTAAATATGAGTATTACTCTTGGTTCTATATATACCTTTAGGTTACTATATAATGCGACTATGTAAATTTAAAAATAAAAACATGAGCAAATATAGCCAAAATAATATTTTCTTAATATCCTAATATTGTACTTTCTTTCAGATAACTTTGAAAACTGAAAGAAATAATTTCAAAGTCATGGCTTCAATAATACTGTTTTCTATAATGTTGAACGAAATAATGCCCTATTTTTCTTTCACTCACCTATTTTTTCAAATATTTTATTTTCATAATTTGTAAACGGTTATGGAATTAACAATAATGTTTAATTCTAAGGAAGTTACATTTGATAATTTCAATAATTTTGAAGGAGACTATTTAAATTTTAAGGCTTCAATGGTTTGAAAATACGTTTTAAAGATTCAAAAACACTTTTGCTTTTCAGGGAATAAAATAGCCTTTTACTCTGCTTTATCAAGTTTTCTCTACATTCCCTCTAAAATTCGAACTACTTTGTATATCATATTGGCCTCTAGGTTTCAAGATGTTAGGAAGAAGAGAACCCCTGTTTAGAGTTCGCAGAATGGGAAAGTTGTGCTACGTCTATTTGCCTTTCCCTTTCATGAGTTTTGTTCTCATTAAGTGCTGGTAGAATGGAAAGAGCCCTGACCTATACCTCTGCCCACTATGACCTCGAGCAGGAGACTCACCTTCTCTAAGGCATGTTTTCATTTATAAAAGGGAAATATGAAAAATTTCCATAATCCCATCAATGAGCTAACATGAGAAAAATGTCAAGACAGATTCCTAGTAGAAACTCAATAAACGTTTATCAATTGGGTAAAAGTACTAAGAATATTTTTTCTGCTAGTCACTCAATATATTACAACACAGTTTGGATGGCTAAATTGAAGGGTTCTTGTTTTGTTTTCCTTATGTGTCTCATACTTAGTCATCCATTTACATGGATACTACCATCTCTTTCTTACACGTTAAAAACACTAGTATAATAAGAAGAGGTTGAAATAGCTATGAACCCTGGCTGTCTTTATGAAAATGTTTTTTATAAAACACCTGTGTGGATTTTTAGGTCCTGGGTTTTGTCATATAAAAATGCAAACCAAAAATCTGTGATGGAAAATGTGAGACATAAATATAAGTAAACAGAATAATATAATGGGCCCCTTTTGTACCCACAACCCAGTGTCAGCTTATTGCCAATCTTGTCCCATGTATACCCTTATTCATCTCCCTCTCTTCTATATTAATTCTGAAACAAACCCTCCAAATACATTTCAGCATGAAACTTTCAAACTGTTTTAAAATATTGTTCTTAAGTCTTCTGTTTAAAATTTTGTTTAGCTTATTTATTCTGGGGTTTTTTTAGGTTTATCAGAACAGGTTCTCTACTGAAAAATTTTCAATTCTTAATGCCTTTCACAGGTGAAATGTAAAAGTTGCTCATTACTGAGAGGACCATACCTGTGAGCTCCAGAGAGCCTCAGGACAGAAATATGCTCAGTCTGAGAAATGGGCAAAGAACTGGGACCTGGAGAAAGGTAGCTATGCTAATTTCAAGTACTAACAGCTATGACAACAAAATGCCCTTTTGTACCTGTGCCAAGAACAGATTTCAGCAGGTATTGACCCCTGAGATCTGGGATAGTGAGGTGGAGCCTGGGTTTTGGCACAGGCCTGGAGGTGGTCGCTTCAGTCATGGACAGTGTTCTTTTACCTTCTTCACCCTTTATTTGGGTTGCACAAATGAGTATTGTGTGCTAACAGGTAGGAAGCATTGCAAGACCCTAAGGTTCCCTGCCCCTTCCCCCAAGATTCCAATAGGAGTAACATGTTCCTTTATGCTTAGTGCTGCCTTCCGGTCTAATAACTAATATTTCAATCTAGGTAACAACCAACAGGTGAAATGTCTATCTTCCCTTGCTAATAATATGCCAATGCCTTGACAGCAGAAGTCATGTTTGCGCATCGTTTTATGCCCAGGACCTACTTTACTACAGTGCCTAAAACCATGTAAGTGGGCAAGCAATGCTTGTTGAATGATTGTTGAGTGTTTAACTTGCAAACTCAAGCCTACTATTAAGTAAATAAGTAAAATCTCACCTCATCAAGAGGTCTTCCATCACTGTCATTCTTATTCTCTTAACAGCTTTATTTTTCTTCATACGTGTCATTAAGTTACATTTTTTTAACTGCTGTTTATTGTTTGTCTCCCCACACTAAAATATAAACTCCATGGTGTAGGGGAATTTTTTTAAAGACTTTTTCAATTTTAGAGCAGCCAGTTTCACATTAAAATTAAGAGGAAAGTACAGAGATTTCCCTATAGTAACTAAGGAAAGGATTTTTTTTTTTTTTTTAAGGAAATGTGCAGGCAGGACTAAAAGCCAGCAGGCAGGCAGACAGGCAGGTATGGGGAAGAAGCATTTTATTTTTATTTAGTTCTCCACATAGGTTGTTACTGCAGCCTAGGACACAAACACCTATCCTTGGGATGTATGTGAACTACACTGGGCAGGAGGTCGGCAGACTCAACTGCTACTACACCAGGGCACCTAGGAAAGGATTTTTGCTTCACTGTTGTAGTCTGCCTCCCAACCTGACACAGGGAAAGTGCTAGGCTCTCAGAAAAAACGTATTATTGAAAAAAATAGTAGTGTATTAATAGCAGTGTCACTTTTAGAGGTTTTATTTTTTTATCAATTTTGTCTATAAAATTGATTAATCTTCATTGTAAACCCCCAGTCTCTGATACTGATATAAGATTTGCTTAGGCAGCAATAGGCCTTTCTGTGATTATGAACATAATTTTGTTTTGACCATTTGACTCCATGTACCAGTTTTGCCCTTAATACACAGAACAGCTGGCTACTATTGATGCAATTTCTGTTTTGATCAGAATTTGAGGACTGGAAAGTTTGAGCCTGAGATTCAGTAGTGACTTTCACAAAACGAAGAGTCAATTGGTGAAGAAAACTTCATAGTTGTCTTATTTTAAGAAATTTAAGAAATCTTCAACAACCAACACTCTGGTCAGTCAGCAGCATCAACAACGAGGTAAAATCCTCCACCAGCAAAAAAAATTATGACTTGCTGAAGGTTCAGATGGTGGTTAGCGTTTGTTAGGAATAAAGCACTTCACCTGAGGCTTTCACGTTATTTTGCGGATACAATGGTATCGCACTCGTAGTAGACTATGATCTCCTTTAGTGTGCTCATAACTGGGAAATGAAATTTTGGGTACTCGCATTATTGCACTGTTGAACTGAACCCACAATATTTCTGTGATTTTTCTCCACAATGGGATTTCCCTTGTCCCCTTTTAAGTAAGAGGCTTTCAGACACCTAACTGTTTCTTAAATGTCTGAAAGTGAAAGATGTGAACTCAGTTCAGTGGGCAGAATTCTACTATAATCATCACAATGCTTTCTTTCTGACCTTCTGCTCACCAACCCTGGCACTGAAATCCCAAGGAGCATTTTTCATACATCTGGGACATGAAATTTGGATTCCTATTACGGGGTGAAACCCTGGCATAGTGCAGACATGGTTTCTTTTTTTTTTTTTTTGCAGCTTTTACATTTCAACTGCATTTTGAATATTTGGGTAACTGGTAGATTGATCATAAATTTCAGTTATAGGTCTAGAAACTTATTTTGTGGAAGGAGGTGAAAGAGGGACCAGGGAGACGAGTATGTTTTACTGAACAGTCATACATTGTTTATTGGCATTTTAGCTCGGCAGCATTTTCTTCCCAAAGTATTTTTCTAATTTCAATTCCCTGTTAACTGTCCATTTATTCTCTCAGTAACATTTCAGTAAGTCAGCTTCCCTTGGGTCAATTTCTGCATATTTTCATATAAATTGCTGAAATTTTTAAAAACTTAGAAATTGATTCTTCCAAGTACCAAGTTTTATAAAAATAAATATATTTGACCTCTTTATTGGTTCTCCTGCCAATGGAATTGCAGTGGCCTCATTTGCATAATTTATTAATGATCAAGAAAAACCTTAGGTTAGGACATTGTTTGGTCTAGTTCTATAACACATAATTATCCCTATGATTTTTCAGTAATGTAATCCTAAATTATTTCCAGACTTATTATATAGCATGCTTATGGAGGCAAAGCTATATAAAACAAATAAAACACTCATTTACAAACCATAAAACCAATCATAATTATAATATGTGGGCAATTCATATCAATACAAACAAATAATGAAAGGATATTTAAATCAAATAGGAAAAGGAAATTAGTCATGATCTTTCATGTAAATAATAACTTTTCCTTTTCTTTTTACTTATTTCAAATTATAGCAGTAATACAAACTTCTTGTAAAAAGCTAAATCATGTTTATACCATCATTCACAGAAGCATTATTCATAGTGACAAAGTGGAAATCAACCACATGTCCATCAGCCTATAAATGGATAAACAGAATGTGGTATATCTATACAATGGAATATTATTCAGAAATGAAAAGGAAGAAAATTCTGATACATATTATGATATGAATCAGCCTCGAAAACATTATGCTAAGTGAAAGATGTCAGTAATAAAAGACTTCATGTTTTATATTTCTGTTCATATGACATATCAGGATAGACAAATCCAGAGTGGCAGAGAGTAGATTAGCAGTTGTCAAGGAACTGAAGGGAGGAGAAAATAGGTAGTGATTGTCATGGTATGGAGTATATCTCAATAAAAAACTATGTTGAGAGGAGAAAAAAGCATTGTTTAATATCCTCCCCTTACTGAATAAGAACTTGCATGTTTTAGCTTTTTGCTTTTCTATCTACCCGTTTTGTCATTCTGTTATTCAAGGGCCTTTGTAGATTGTTGTACAGATGTTAACTCTGTGGGAAGGAGCTGGACAAGGGGACAAGATGTGTCTGAAATTCTAGCCAGGCACTGTTCTACCTGAAAGAAAAGGTAGTTTTTTTCTAATTCACACAAAAGTGTTTTACAAACTAGCAATGCCCTTAATCATTTAAATGGGTTTTAGGGATTGGGAAAGCTGGTAAATACTTAGTTTACTAGCTTGAATTAAAAGTCAAAACATGTCATTTTACTATAATGGATTATTTTTCAGAATGGAACACCCTTTGGCCGTCTCTTTGCAGGTGGGATGGAAAATTATCCAATTAATATTAAAAAGTACATTTCAAGTTTAAATATGTACTATTTGGTTCCTTTAATTTTGCCTTTTTTATTTAAAACAATTAAATGTATTGTTCAACTTTACATTATGATCCTGTAATACAATTTTACATTTGCTATCACAAAAGGATCACCACGACCAAGGTATTTCCTGATACTTATTTGTAACAATACAACTTTTCTGACAGCATTCCTGTATAAATTTCAAAAGAGCTCAATATTGGCATTTTCTACACTAAATTTAATCAGTGGATGGCAGACATTTATTGAATTACTATTATGTTCAAAATAGCAATTTATTCCAATCTATCTGAGGGAAGAACCCTCAAATCCTGGTACGTTACATACAAAGTACTTGTATATCTGGTACATAGTAGGTACTCAAATATCTAAATGAATCATTGATTCAAGAGCAATTTTATTTGTGATACCTAAAGACATATTGGTTAATAGACAGATAATTTATTATATACTTTATTCTACCTCTACAGAAAGAGGGGAAGCTACCTGATATTAAAACAACAACAACAACAACAACAACAAACATATAACTAGTGACAGCTTCTAAGTTCTGGCAAAATAACAATAGTTTATATTAGTGTTAAGTATTTTTATTGTTTTAAGCTGCTGATTGTTCCCAGCATTTTTTGTGCTACTTTGCCTGTTCATGAAAGAAATATTTATTGTTTCAAGATTATTCAAAAGTGTTTCTATATAAAAATCAATAGTCAGTGGTTCTCAAATCTGGTTGTACCTCAAAGACTTGGAGTTTTTTTTTTTGCTTACTTGTGTGTTTGCTTACTTGCTTACTTCTAATCTTAGAAAGATGAAGTCCAGGATGCCTGGACGAGAGTCACCTGGTTGATCTCACAAATGTCAAATTAAGATGCATGTTAGGTGATATTTTAAGTTTTGTTTTCAACTACACAAATTATATAGGAACACATTTTTCTTATAAAAAATGGAAAGACTTCAAATAATGCCAAGTTCTCATTATCATCCCCAATTTTGGTTCCTTATCTCTTTACCTGATTAGGGTACGTTTCTCATGCACATTAAAATTTGAGCACCATTACATGACAAAAAGATCCAAAGTAGTAAACAGAAAACTTTTTTTTAGAGCTCAAACTATAAGGCCATATTTTTAGTGTTGCTATCACATGAAATACAGAGTTCAAGTCCTAATAAAGACAGAGAAAAAATTGCCTTGTAAGTATTTAAGGGCTGTCATGTAAGAGGATATTTAACAAAAACAATCTCTTCCTTCTCACGGAAAAAAAAAGTTTAATTTCAATTATTCTCAGTAAGAAATGTCAGCAATGGACATAGTAAACATATTCAGTATGTGGGGAAAACAGTCGGTATTCAGTAAACAAAAAGTAATTTATTGACTTGGCAAGGCTCCCTTGAACTCTAGTATATAGTTAACTCTTACTTATCTAGGAGCCCATTTACTAGTTTGTAAACTTAATGTCATTGAAACATCTATCCCTATTTTGCTAAATTCTAATCTCTCCATAGCATACCTGAGACAGCAGTGAGATTAATCAAGCTGAAAGGTGGGCTAGTGTACATTCACTTCCAAGCCCTTATTAGGCACATCCTCTTTGCCATACGTTGTGCTGGAAGACACAAACCCTGCTTTTAGGGAGATCACAGTTCTGTAGAGGAAGCAGAGTATTTTTGTAAAGTAGAACAATGTGCTATGAGAGTGGTGCTCCATGGTGCCATGGGGGTACAAAGTATGGGGAGAGATCTAACGTAGGTTAGGGAGGGGAATGGGAAGGCTTAATGGGAAGGCTTCCCAAACATAATACCTGAGCCTAATCTTGAAAGGGGAGTAGAATGTTACCATACAAAAGTCATTAGGAAGTAGAATCCAATGCCTTTACAAAAAAGAAAAAACAAAACAAAACACCACCAAATATTTGCATTAGAGACCGAGCACATTAAATGGGCACTCAGGTTCCTGCTTCAAGCAACTGATGAGATCTGTTGGCGACATATTGAGTTTTCTGCATTTGTGGGGGATACGCAGGTGACAATGTTCATAAACAATTGGCTATCTGCCCCTGTAAAACTTGGAGAGATCTGGAGGAAAAATGCAATTTGGAGTTGTCATTATGTACCTACACCTGAAGTGTTGCATATGAGATTGCCAGGGACAATAGGATGACGAGGAGGCGAAATATTTGGGGAAAGTCAGAGCGGCCTAGTGTAATAGAGGTCAAAGGAACAGAGCAGACATGCTCTAGATGGCACAGAGAAGCCGCTTAATTTAGGCCCGGTAACTGGTGAAAGGCAGGATGGAGGTGGAAGTCTTGTCAGAAACACTTACTGAGCATCTTCTATGTGGCAAGTATTGTCATGTGTCATATTCTTTAATCACCACTGTCATGTGTCTTGCTCTTTGTCACTAAAGCCCTCTGAAATGAGTTTCATCATTTAGTATTATTAATTATAATTAATTATTAATCTTCACATTACAGATGAGTAAATTGAAGCACAGAGATCTGACTAGAGTCATACACCTAGTTTGCAACAGAATCAAGATAACTCATGTCTACTTTTCCATCTCTGAGCCAGTGCTGGTTCCCAATGGTGATGAGAAAGCAGAGATAAAAAATGTCGATGGCTCTTTTAGAGACATTTGTCAATAAAGGGAAAATAATCAGTTTTACAAAAGGAAAACCGAGTCTAAACAAGGTGGGTGTTTTGTTCTTATTTTTGTTTTTAAGATGAGAGAGATTTACACACAATTAATGATAAGACGAAGGAGCCTGTGAAAAGAAGTCTGAAGAATGAAGAGGTCAATGTTTTCTCGTACTTTTGTTTCTCTGGCTGGATTAAATCGAACAGAAGTGGAAAGAAGCTGTCAGTTTGAATAACTGAAGCTATTTGGCACTATATAGGTAAGCAGTATGAAGGAAATCATCTGAAATAAATGTTAATCAATCTTTTCTTATTTTGGAATCCGTGACTATAATCCATGATGAATTAGATCGAATTTCTTGTCTAGTTACAGTTCACATCAGTACTTGCTGTATCAAAATAAGCCCTGTCTATCCAGGTTCAAGGTGAATACTGACAAGGACCCATTTACATTTTTACTTCCTATGTCCACCTTACAAAGTCGAATACCTTCTTTCCATCAGTTGCTGGGCTCCAGTGGAGTGCTGTGTTCTTCCTTTCACAGCAGAGAACAGTGGTGCCCACTGCACAGCATTCAGCCGATCCTGCTGTGGTCGCAGAAATACTTTCTGTTCTTCCACATCTTAGTTTTGAAAAATATAAGCTGTGTGGTTAAATTTTATTTAAACCAAGCTCTAGTCATTATATGAGGAAAGGCAATAAAATTCAATGTCTTTTTGTTTATAAAGGACTTATAATAAAACCCATAGCCATAGCTCTTTGTAGTTTCCTCTTCAAAAGATAATGTTCACTGCTCTGGTGAAGTCATGGCTTCTAAATCATCTCTAGGTCATGATTTTATGAATTCAAGACAGATATACTTAAGACCTACTGTGCCAAAGCATGAATGCTGGGGCTGTGGGGGAAATGCAAGTTATAATTCATAATCTTCTCTCTGAATTTACAGCTGTCTTAGAAGAGATTAGACCAGAATTCAAAGTAGAAAAGGCAGTATGATGTTGGGTCACCTTAATTGCTTCCATTTAAAAGTAATTATGATATAGACTTTTGTTTTGTTTTTTCCTGTCTCAGGTTTATTTGTACAGATAGCACAGGAGGACAGCAGGCCCATGTAGACAGCAGCCCCGGGGTCACCCAGTCCTTCTGTCCTCACACCTGCACAGAGGGGCTCTCTTGGGGAGTCTTCGTGGGGACTGGGCACCTTTGGGAGCCTGACTGGGTGCTGGTACTGGAGCTGAAGCTGCAGCAGCAGACTAGGACTTAGTTTGAGCCTTGGCCTCAGCCAAGCAGAGCCTGAGACCCTATTGATTGCAGGCATGAGCACGTTTCTTGAGCTGGGGGTCGCAATGTCAACTAAGTACCCTTTGGAACCTTGGGCTTGACCTCCTTGGGCTTTACCTCCTTGGGCTTTACATGGGCATTGATGACCTAGCACATACACTCATGGCCTTGGCATTGTTGGCCTTCATCTTCTTCAGACACTTCTTGGCAAAGCACATGTTCCTCAGGAACTTGGGGTCCACTCCTTTAAAAGAGTCACATCTTTGTGATCAGGGTTTCTTGATGTCATTTCTGTGCCATTTTCAGGACCGATGATGCATAGTGTGGTTCTTGTACTTGGCCGTGTCTACACTGAAAATTGTGACTCCCCCAGGCACCTGGAACCGGTAAAGAAAGAAAGGCCACAGTGCAGGACCCACAGATTTAATTTTGTTAAAAGGAATATAAAATATCTAGAAAAAAATTCTCCCTTACTATCTTCCTGCTTCCATGTCGTTTGCAGATTGAAGCATTTCTGAGTCTCTTCTCTATGCATTAGAAATGGCACTTCAACATATGCACTTTGATAGTTGCTTAGTATAAATTATTTCAAATATATTATTATGTGAATTTTACTTAGTAAGATCTTTTAAAAGATCTATTCTTTTTACAGTCTGTGTAATATTACTACAGAATGTATTTTTAAATTAATTTTATTGGAGGAACCCTGCATTATAAGATTATGTAGGTTTAAGGTAAGCATCATTGTAAATCAACATCTCTATATAATACAGTCAGTTTATCACTACCAGTCCAGTTCTTCTATGTACTACATTTTTAAATGTATCCTACAATGAGAGTGAAAAAAAACAACTAAGTTCTAGTTGTCTACTAGTTGGTGAATACTTGTGATTCTGTTCAATTGCTTCCATGCTTAGTTACTTGTTTGAGAAGACTAAGCCTCACAGAAATTTTTTCCTACCTTTGTCATCTTTTAAAAATATGAATTTAACGCATTATTTTGACACGTGAAAGCCTTTACTTAAATATTTTGCTTAAAATCAAGTGTTCTCAAAAGGAATATTTAGGTAGAAAAATACTGAATTTTTGTCTCACAAGTTTATAACTGGAATGGTGTGGATCCCAGAAGTAGAACAAAATAAGAGAAAAAAATTTCTTAAATAGCTGAGGCTAATGAGAATTCTTACGGTAACTAAAAATAATGGGGTTTTAGTTCTTTTCTCAATATTATTAAACTGATAAGTTAAATCTTCTGAAATCATAAAACACTACATCTAGTTAAAAATATATTTGTACATACACATGTATAGAAAAATGCCTACAGAAAGACATTTTTGTTTTAACAGTGGTTATTTCTGGGTGGTGCTGTGACTCAAGATGATTGCCATTGTTGAATTTTTTTAACCTTCCGATTTAAAAAATAATAAATGCATATTTGTTTTATTAATTAGAAAAAATAGAAGCAACAAGATGAATTCAAGATAAATGAACTGTCTCTGGATTTAAGAATAGGAACTGTACTTTCTTTATATTCCCCCCCACATTATTTTTTTTTCCCCACATTACTTTTACTTAAGTAGTTGTCAATATAAATTGTTAAGATTTGTGAGAACAAAATATAGCATTGGGCCATTAAGCATAATATGTAAAGCTATAATGTTGAGTTAAATCAACTTAAAAATAGATTTGTAATGAATAAACAAACACACCATTCAAAGCAGTTTATCTAGGTCTAGTAAGCCAGCATACAAAACACATTTTTATTGACTAATCAGTTAAATACATTTAGTTAAATAACTAGTATTTTTTATTTATAATTTAGGAAAATTTAGTTTTAAAAAAAGCTTATTCTTGTCATTTCCAAAAAAAGACAGGGGAAAGGATAGAGGAAGCTGTGCTTACTGGGAAAGTTGCAACATTTAGTTCGTAAGTACTTTTTGCTTTAGATTTTTTTTTCAACAACTTCTCTTACATAAGAGCTTGTAATATCTCCATAGGGAGAAATAATGCTGGGCTACATTATGTCTTTTTAATTTTTCCTCCAGATAGTGTTTACAAATCAACATGTAGGAGTGACTCCATAGTCAAAGTTATTAGCCAACTTTGGTGCCCATTTGCCATTAAGGACAATTGGTAATTTTAACAATCAATGAGAGTTTATTTTAGGAGAAAACTTACTGAAATTTGCAGGAAATAACCTTTTTGTTCCAAAACAGCTGTCATTGAACACCATTATATCTACAACAATTAAAATTATCTTTGGTGACTTTTAGCATTTGGCATTGCTCCATTATTGTTCAGTTAAATATTTTTCAAGTTTGCTAGGACTTTTGCCCACTGTGTGCTTACGGCACTTTATTGTCAATATGTATCTTAGAATTCACCTTTGTGACATTCCTTTTTTTGTATTGTGAGAGAGAATGTAATTTCTTAAGTGAAATGCCTGAGAAATCAAGTAATGTTTATTAGGAAATTACAGTACATATCAACAAGTTTCTTATGAAAATATGATTATAATTTATTCCACTATATTTGGCAACAGATATTTCTTTCTCTCTTTTTCTATATCGTTACCAAAAATTTGAGTTTCAAGGAGTAGCTAACACTTAGAGAACATAAGGAACAAAGGGTGACATGTGCCATCATTCTGATAAATGGAACTGAAAATTGTGAAGAAAATGTCTAAATTTAAGTCACCCAGACCATTAGTGCAGTGGATTGGTTGTCAAAAACGAAACCCAAAGCATATTATTTTGAAAATTGAGGGAAGTCATAGCCGTTAGTTCAGCATCCATCCAAAATGAGTGCTGTCCAAGAAAGAAAGCAAATCTGAGCTCCTGTAATCCAATTTAAATCTTAAATAAGGATCCATGTTTATTTATTTAATTTTGAAAAAAAGTAAATGTTTATCTTCAGAAATGATTAGTAGTGAAATACAGTAGTTTGGGAATGTTAAATATATCAGATGATAAAAGGATAACTTTTTTTAATATTTCAGGTTTTGATTACTCTTACTTTGCTACTGTATTTTAAGAGAAAGAATTTATTTGCCATGACTATATTCAAGCCTGAAAAAGGCATTTGGAAAAATATTTAAGAACTACTGCTCATTATTTAAATTTAGAATACTGATGCCAATGAACATTTTTTAATCCTAATACTTTTCAGAACACTTGCAAGTTCATAACTAATCCTTTGGACAAAATATATATATATATATATATAATATACATATATACTGAAAAGAATTTAAAAGGGCTAGCAGGGTGAAATTTATTTAATAACTTCAAACAACTGCAGAAATTGAAAGCCGTTTAAGCTTTGTGTTATATAATATTCAGGGTGTCATCAGTTTGCACACATTGTCTTTAGGCTAACTCCCTTTGATGTTCGTGTCTCTGTTATGTCACAGTAGATATTTTTACTTTGGGATCTTCCCTCCCTCCCCATTTCACAAAATAAATCCAAATTGTTTCTGAGGAGAAACTGTTTTCCCATCTCAGGAAGTTAAAAAATGAAGGACTTGTAATATATTATTTAAAAAGCAGATGGAAAACTTTCATAAAATTGAAATTGAGATATGGTTTGATGACAAATACCCTAAATTATGAAACGATCTTATCTCTGGTATATGGAATACTGAATAATTGTTTTATTGATATTTGATGATTTTTTTCAGAAATTTATGTATTACTTTGATAGTTAGCAAAATAGTAAACCATGGGGAAGGGTAGCCCATTGATTATGAAGACTGAATAAAATATATAAAATTGAATTTTTAAAGGAATCTTTCAAAATTACTTTCGTAAAATAATGTAGGCCTCCGAGCTCTTCCTCTCATTTGCAGAATATAAAGCATACTTTGGATCAAAACATGGAACATTCCAGACAATGTGAAATCTAGAAAGGAACTGCACCTGTATCCCGATGGAGCGCCAAAAAAATAGAGCTACTGAATAAACAGTCTTCCTAAATTAGGGAAAAGAATTAAAGTCCATTTTTTCCACTTACTACTCATGAAAGTGAAAGTTTTACTCTTGGCATGAATATGACAGAATTCATGGGATAGTAATCATTAGTAATATGGTATTTTTCAGAGTTTTATAAGCAGAAGAGGAGATATTGCAGAATACAACTCTGTGCCATGACTGAAAACTTGATGGTTGTGAATCAAACGATCGCTATTTACTCTGTAAATTTTGAGAATTACTTGATAAATTATTTTCTTCAAAATTAGCACTCGTACCAAACAGAGAACATTAGGTTTTTGAGGATTTGTTTACCTAAACTGATGCTCTTGAAGGAAATGGATTTAACTTTAGCAGAATTCTCTGCAAGAAGAATAATTTTTACATAATGGCAAGTCTAAAAAAAGTAAACTTTTTCGAAGAAAAATGTGAAGCAATGTATGTGGAAAGCTGTAAAATCTGGAATTACAGATAATTAGGCAAGGGATATTTGATTTTTTAAAAGAGCATTAAATCATAGCTGAAGATTTTTCTAGCAAAAAGTCATGCCTATAATATGGAACAAGCTAGTAATATGACTTTTCAGAACAAATTATTAGTACACTTTTTAAAAATAATCAGTAATTGTAAAAGAAATCTGACAGAGGAGAGGCCTGAGATAAAAGAAGGAAGTGAGAAAGAAGAAAGAGAGTGTGACCAGACATGTGACTTTGTCATTGTTTGTATTATATCTGCAGAAAACCTCAGACTAACAAGGAGAAGATTGCAGGGAGGACAGCTAAAAAGTGAGCTCTTGAGACTAGCTCTTTTGCTCATATCTTCTGTTTCCTTTTGCAAAAATAGGTTTGCATTAGGTTTGGGTGTATTTCATGATAGAGAAAATCTCCTCAATATTTGTTTACAGCAAAAAAGAAAGAAAGAAAGAAAGAAAGAAAGAAAGAAAGAAAGAAAGAAAGAAAGAAAAGCAAATGAAGCAGGTGAAATTATTCAGACATAGGTAGAGGACACCAAAACCAATTCTTCACCTTTGCATTTTAAAGTTCAACAGAAGTGTTGTCTTTAGAGTCGGGTGCTTCTGCTGAACTCAAGTTTGAAGTTCATTTATTTTGCAGTAATTTTAGCAAATGCTAACAAACAGTTCCCATCTAGTAAAATATCCTGTCTTTCTTTCTTCATTGAACCTTTTTCTTCATTTTTCAGTTTCGCTATTATCAGAATTTAAAGTTACTCTTAAATTTGATGTCTTCCATCTAAAGTTTGGATCATACAATCCTTTGTTTTATTCTCTCTCTCTATCTCTGACTCTGTCTCTGTCTGTCTCTTTCTCTTTTCTCTCCGTCCCTTCTATCTGCCTGTCTCTCTCTCCACCAAGCACACCGTACTAGGAACCAGAGACACATCACCAAACAATTCAGAAAAGTTTCCCGATTTTTACATTGACTTACTTTTCAAAAAAAGTTTGAAAGGTTCTAACAGTCTCTGTAGTGATATCAAAAGTAATTTCTTCTTTCAAACTTGGAAAACAAGAACATTAGCCATTATTTGTTTCTTAGTAATTTTCCACATGCCAGTCATCCTATCTTGGAACTCATCAATCTCTCAGACCAAACCCCTCTACTAGTGTATGACTTTTCCCATGTGACCCTTTAAATAAATTCTAAGATTTTTCCCATAATTAATTAATCTCAGAAATCAAAATGAAACATGTCACCAGGGTCTTATTTAAAGCCAAGACATTTACTGGCTATTATCCAGCCTTCTTTCTAAATTAAACAACCCCAAACACTACTCTCACCATCCTTGCTTCTTGATATTAGTTAGCCTTTTCCCTCCAGAGAACTAAGGCACATATAAGAAAGGGTGTCTACACTTTAATCACTTCCAGATTTATATTTTATTTTTATTATATGTAAGGAAATTTTTCTCTATTCATCTCCATGTAATTTTAAAGAGATACATGCAATAAGAGTGAATATCCCCATCAGTAGTAAAATGCTGTTGTACTATTTTTCATTTTTTGAAATTATCCCTAAATACACAGCAACTCAAAATATTGTTACTGGTTTCATAGGCTGCATAACAATTTAATGTACAACTCAATCTTTATGAGTTATAGATGGATTTCTTGAATTATACTTATCTTTGGTGACTCAGCTCTTCCCCTCATTGACCATTTAGCCAGGTTCCAGGATGCTGAAAAGGAAGCTGAACTGAGCTACAGTCAGGCGAGTAGCATCTAACAGAAATTGGTGTGGTGTGTGGCATATGTGGTAAAAGATGTGGATGTGTGTGTGTGTGTGTGTGTGTGTGTGTGTGTGTGTGTGAGAGAGAGAGAGAGAGAGAGAGAGAGAGAGAGAGAGAGAGAGAGAGAGAGAGAGAGCGAGGGACAGACAGTGACACAGAGAAAGAGAGACACATTCAGAGACAAAAAGAAAAACAGAGCCGATGACAGAGAGAGATTTAATTCCTGAGTCACACTTTAGATGGCCTTTTTATTTTTTTGTCTCTGTTGTTGAGAGAGGAGGGGAATTACTTGTAATTAAGAGAAAGCTGAGCACCTTTTCTTCCTCCCCCCACCCCTACCCCTGGCATCCGGGGAAGAATTCTTCCTTCCCCCCTTTCTTCTTCGTTTCTTTCCTCTCTCACGCCTCCCTCCCTTCCTTTCTTCCTTGTTAACAGCTTCATTTTCGTTTTAGTCTAAAGCAAAAGGTAAGTAGGATACTGTCACATCCAACCCTCAGCTTCCTTCATCAGGTCCTTAGAGAGACTGGATCTGACTGTAGGAGCACCCTAGCCCCTGCTGTGCGACCAGCTGTCCCATTCAGGCTGTCTCTGTGTCTTTCAGCCCTGCCTTCCAGAATATGCACCTCAGAGTGAGCTTCCTCTATTTCCTTCTCTCTCTGTTTCTCTCTCATTCGCTCATTTTCTCCCCTTTTCACATTAAAATCTCAAAATTGTTATTTAAAGCATTTTCTTTCTTAAATTTAGATGAGAAAGCTGGTGCTCTGATACAGTTCTCTTTCTTTAAATACAACATTGTTGTAACTTCTCATTTCTTTTCTATGAGTCAGTGACCTTTGATAGCAAGAACACATTCTTACCACAGCAAACAGAATTACCGGGAAGAAAATGTCTGAGGTATTCAAAGGGCTTCTGTTATTTTTTTTCCAAAGTTTCTTATGGTCATTTTAGAAAGAAAATATTATAGACGTTGAAAATCATCATTTTCAGTGGGTTGCCAGATTAGTAGAAATAGAGGACACCCAGTTAAATTTAAATTTCATAGTGAGGTCCAAATTCAATATCCTAAAAGGCGTATAGCAATGCAAAATAGTAAAACAATTTAAGATAAAAAGAAAAACAAATTTCAGACTAGTTGTTTAGTAAAACTATGTCCTAAGCAATACTTGCGACATGAATACTAAAAAAATATTGGTTTATCTGAAATTCAAATTTAAATATGCATTCTGTATTTTATGACTGATCATATATATAATATTTCTAAACTAGATATTTTAAATGTGGGGACAAATTGTATTTGAAGTTCATTGCTGCTTCTGTATTTTGAGTTCCATGGGGCAGTGTCCAGTTGAGTAACTGGTAGTATGAGTAACTGTAGTAGAATAATAGTTGACACGTGGGGCACATACTATTTGTCAGGCACTATTATATTTATATAATGATTTAAATAATTCAAATACCTCACACTGTAAGGGAGGCATTATTATCCCTATTCTAAAAATGAGGAAACTGAGGCAAGAAGTTAGGTAACATCCAGTTTCCTCTGTTATTAACATCTCATGTTTGTATGGTAACTTTGTTACACTTAATGGGCCAATATTGCTATATATGATAATTAAAGTCCAAACTTTTTTTCAGACTTCCTTAGCTCTTACCTCTTGCCCTTTTTCTGCTCCAGGATCCCACCCAATACAACACATGACATTTACTTTTCAGGTCTCCTTAAGTTCCTCTTGGCCATGACAGTTTCTCACACTTTCTTGTTTCTGATGCCCTTGACAGTTTTGAGGAGCACTGACCTGGCATTTTGCACTGTCCCTCAATTGGTATTTGTCTGATGTTCTTCTCAAGTTTAGACTAGGGTAATAGGTTTTGGGGAAGAAAGTCCTAGAGGTAAAATGCCATTCACATCATGTCTTTTCAACCTTGATCAGCTGGCCGAGGTTTCTCCACTATAAAGTGACACTTATTCTTCCTCTTTTTAGAATGCACTTTTTGGAAGAAAGTGACCATTCCTAGTTCATACTTAAGGGCGGGGGGCGAGGGGCAGCTATTCTTGAGCTATTGTTTTATTAACAGCCTTATTGAACTAAATTCATATACCATATAATTCTTTTAAGTGCACAGTTCAGTCGTTCTCAGTAGTCGGAGTTGTGCCAACATCATCACAATTTTAAAACATTGTCATCACCCCCAAAAGAAACCCTATTCTCATTAAGTCCTTCTGCCTATTCCCTCATCCCCACTCCTCCAGCCCATGACAACTTAATATCCTTTCTGTCTCTACAGATTTCCTATTCCATTTCATAACAATGGAATAATACACATCAGGGTATTTTGTGACTAGTTTATTTCACTTAGCATAATCTTTTTGATCCTTATCCATGATATAGTATTTATTAGTACTTCATTGCTATTTATTGCCTAATAATATTATCTTGTATGGCTATACCAGTTTTGTTTACCCATCTACCAGTTGATGGATATTTGGATTGCTTTTCTTTTTTGGGTATTATGAAAATGTTGTAGTAATGGTATACAAGTTTCTATGTGACCACGGTTTCACTGGGCTAAATAGCTGGGTGTAGAGTTCCTGGGTATAACTGAGCTACTTTTATAATTATAAAAACATGACCAACCAGGCTGTGGGCTGTCCCTGTCTTTAGTTATCTACTCAAACTAGGAAAACCTAGCTGATTACCCTATAATGCCATAACAGAAGGCCCCT
This sequence comes from Solenodon paradoxus, assembly GCA_004363575.1. Lineage (NCBI taxonomy): Eukaryota > Metazoa > Chordata > Mammalia > Eulipotyphla > Solenodontidae > Solenodon > Solenodon paradoxus. The sequence continues at coordinate 347,671 of RJWH01001039.1, forward strand.
CTCTTTGTTGGGAGGTACCCAAACTGCAAGTAGATTGACTAAGATGAAAGAAAACAGTTTCATAAAAGCCTGGCTACACATCTCATTCCATAAATCTATGGCAAATAACATAGTTTACATGTAATGAAAAGAAATAACAGTTTCCACATATTAATGACTTAACCTTAAGACATTGTCAAATTTTAAAAGACACAAAGGCATGGAAAGACATTCCATACTACTGAACTAGAAGAATTAACATTGTTAAAGTAGTCATCTTGTCCAAAGCAATATACAGATTCAATATAATCCAGATTAAAACTCCAATGACATTTTTCAAGTAAATATAACAAATAATACAAAAATTTGTATGGAATGAACAAACAAAAAAAGACCCTGAATAACCAAAGTTATCCTTAGAAAAAAAGAAAAATGGAAGAATCATGCTTCCTGATTTTAAACTACATTACAGAGGGGTTGTAATCAAAACAGTATGGTATTGGCATAAAAACAGACACATAGACCAATGGAATAAATTTGAGAGCCCATATATATAGACAGTTAATTTACGACAAAGGAGCCAAGAGCATATGATGGAGAACGCAAAGTCTTTTCATAAGTGATATTAAAAAACTGGACAGCCACATGCAAAAAAATTAAAGTAGAGCACTATTTACTATTTAAAATTTTTTATAATATGCTTTTTATTGAGGTGACATTGTTTTACAATATTATGTTAATTTTACTTGTGCAGTCACTCTTTATCCAATATATATTATCACACCATACACATCACCAAATTTCTAAAAATCTTCCACTACTGTCTATTGGATTTCCCAGCATCTTTTGCTCCCCTCCCCGACTCCTTCCCCTCTGGTAACTTCAGTCAGAGTCCAAGCTTAGATTTTCTTTTGTTTTGTATGTTCATTTGTTTTATGATCATCCAGTATTTGTCTTTCTCCTAACATAGTTCACGTAACATAATCCCCTCTGGTTCCATTCATATTGTCACAAAAGGCAAGATTTTATATCTATCTACCTATAGATAGATATATAATATATATGATAGTTTATTCCATTGTGTATAAATACTACATCTTCTTCATACAATCGATGGACGCTGAAGTTGTTTCCATTTCTGAGCTATTAAATATAGCATTGCGATGAACATAGAAGTACACAAATCTTTTTGAATTAGTGTTTCCATATTCTTTGGATACCTAGAAGTAGGACTACTGAATCATATGGTTGTCTATTTTTATCTTGTTGAGGAAACTCCATTTTTCCAAAGTGACTGCACCAATTTACATTCCCATCAAGAGTGTATAGCATTTCTCTCCCTATACATAAAGTTTTTGGTTTAATGTAGTCACCCCGTTTACTTTTTTTTTCCCCTTTCCTTTAGAGTCCCCTAAGACATATCTAACAATGATGTCATAGATTATACTGACTATGTTTTCTTCTATGTATGTTATGGTTTCATGTCTTACTTACAAGTCTTTAATTTACTTAGAATTAATTTTTATGTATGACTTTAAATACTGATCTAGTCTAAATAGACACTTCTCCAAAAAAAGACATACAGATGACCAACGGCCACATAAAAATGCTCAACATGACTTATTGTTAGGAAACTCAAAAAAACAGTGAGATATTACCTCATATCTGTGAAAATGACTTATAACAAAAAAGGCTAGAAACAACAAGTGTTGATGAGGATATGGAGGAAAAGGAACTCTGTTGGTGGGAATGTAAATTGCTATAACTGTATGAAAAATCGTGTGGTTTCCTCAGAAAATAAAAAAGAGAAGTACCACATGATCTAGCAATTCCACTGCTAAGTAGCTAAACACAGAATATGAAAACACTAATTTGAAAAGATATCTGCACACTTGTGTTCATGCAACATAATTCAAAATTGCCAAGACATGGAGTCAACCTAAATGTCCATCAGTGGATGGCTGGATAAAGAAGATGTGGTGTATATTTAAACAATGGAATACAGGAAAAAAATAGTTTTAGAATCTGAAATCAAAGTGTGGTTACCAGAGTGAGGCAAGAATTATAGGTTAGAAGGGGTATAACTGATAGTGATGAATGGCAGCAGAACTCAGGTGGTGGGTGTGGTGTGATAAGCCCCTATTCTCTTAAAACTTGTATAACGTGACAAACTAATGATACATGAATTTTTTTTTAAAGTTATGATGAGAAAGTTCTACCTGCCCTCGGTCTATAGCTTCTTCAAGGTGCATAGTATAAATCATTGGCCTTTTAGTTCTTTTCAAAACCCTTCTATGGTTACCATTATTACTTTTAGGACTATTTATTTTAAAAAAACAAATAAGAACTAAGGAGGGAGCACTACTTTCTAGCATAAGAGATGTCCTTCTAAGGAAGCATTTGGTAAAAAGCATATATAATTATATAGCTTTTAGGAGATACTTGTAAATTGGAGACGAGGGGGATGGTTAGAAAAAAGCAATGAACCAAAAGTCTCGAATACCAACTACTCATGGCAGGAATTAGTTCAGGTAGTCAGCAAGCTGAAAAAGTCAAAAGGTATTTGATGATTTCCCGATCCATTGAGAAATTAAACCCCAAATAGTTTGTAGTATATTCACTTAAATTATTCCCTTAAAATAACAGTCGATCAGTACTTCTATATAAATGCTCTTGATCATATTGATAATTTCTTTTAAACATGTTCACCAAAATTAAACAGGACACTTTTAGATCTCATCCTTTAGCAGAAACTTAGAAAGGTGGAAATCAATCTGTTTTTAATGAATATTAAATCACCAAAGGATATCAGTCACACGGATTTATCATTTCTTCTCTTTTTTATTCCTTCTCTTTTTTATTCTTTGTTCCTTCTATAAAACTTTATTTCAAGGCCCTACACACACTTGAAGTAAAATACTTGTCAGTCGATAACTGATTTACTTCTATCTACTTGTAGAATTTTGCTGACTCTTGATAGAAAATACACTTATTTAGCAATATGCGAAAATGCCAAGTCATAGTTTGGTCACTGTATGTAAGGTAAGCATTCCAGGAAGATATGATACGAAAGAGAGTTAGGAAATTGCTTCTTTAAAGAATGCGACCATGGGTGCACACCTAAAATAAAATCCTTACAGACTAATGAGAATGGTGGCCCTAGAACTAGCATGTGATTTGAAATGAGGGGTCTCTGGCTGCTATTCAAGTGGCAAAAACTGAGGAAATAGCCAGAGGAAAAATTTATGTCAGGAAGAGGGATAGAATTTCTCTTCCTGGAGACATTACCAAACAGATTAGCTGTACCTCTGCCTGGAACGATGTAGATCAGAGTTGGTGTGCGGGGAATGTGTCTCAGCTGTGCAGATAGTGATCACTTTAGCCCTAAGGCAAGCTGGGCAGAGCCTGGGATCTGCAGAGACCCAACATGGACCAACTTTGTCCACAGTATTCTCTTGGATTTAGCTCTGTGTATACAGGCCATATAAATGCCAGTTTCTATGAACTCAATGGTGTGGAAAAGATTGAGAAGCTCATATTTAGATGAAGCTTGACAGATGCTGTCCTGGTTGATGATTCAGTAATGAGTTAGGGCTAGCTCCTAATTTAATGTGCTTCTTGGTACTTGATTCTGATCACTAGGGTTCCATCCTGTTCCCCTCTGCCTGCGTTCCTATCTTGTTGTTTTACCTGACACCCCAAGCCCCCTAGAACTTAGCTCCTGTCTTGTTCTTACAAGTCTTCCCTCCACAGGAATGAACATCTCTGCTTCTGAAATCATGCCCAGGGCATTCCAGGAAGAAAAAAAAAAAGCATCTGTAGATAAACACGGCATATTCAGGGAAATTTTAAGTAGTTCAGCATGACTAAAATGAAGTGGAAAGATCTGAGAAGAGTCAACAATAAAATTAAAATTAGACAAGTAAGTAGGAACATAACAGGAGAGATTTTATATGTCATTTACCAGCTATTGACATAAAGTGAATCTTTAGATATTATGTGTAGCATATATAAATATAACACATATTTAAAAATCCACTTTAGTATAAAATAATACATACCAGTATTAAAACGTCTGATAAATGAACTTTAAACAAAAGGATAAATATCACCTATCATCCCACTATCCATATAGTATCATTGATGATACTCTGGTATATATTTTTTCATATTTATTTTATATGTATGATATATCATTATTTAACATAAGTAGAATATCTGATGTTTTCATTTAACATTATATTTTGTACTTTTCCCCTGATAAAATTTTTCTGAAGCACAATTTTAATGATCATATAATATTTCACTTTAAAGAATACAATTTACTTAAGGCATTCTCCTAATACTGAATGTTACGTTGGTTTCATTTTTTCCCCCTTTTGATAAGTACAATAAATGTTTTTGCACAGAAATATTTATATTCTGATCATTTCCTTTGTGCGTGTTTCCTGGCAATACAATGTATATGCAAAAAGTCCTATTTTTCTTTCTTTGAATTTTCAAATTATATTCCATGAAGATTTTATTCATCTGTTTTTAATATCAGAGTCTCATTACACTGTGTTCAATACTTTAGAACATTTTTTATTTTATGAATTTAATATTCAATAATTAAATAATGGTATCTTCTTTTACTTAAATGTATTCTATAACTGAACATCATTTTTAATGGTAATTTGTAGTTTTTCCCTTAACTTGATGCCATTTTCTAATGTCAATTCCTATTGAAATTTAGTGTGAGACTCTTCACATAAATGCTCAAGTGACTTTTTTTTGTATGGTCACAAGTTGAGTATATCTAAGTAGAAGATCTTATATTTGTTTAAAAATGACAAAAATCATTCTGTGAAAACTCACTTTAATAATATCTTGGAAGTTATTAAATGTCTTCATTTGTCATCATACAGTACATATTTTTATTAAAGGTAAACTTAAAATGAACAGTTAGCATTTAATACAGTGCTACTCACTAACCTAAATAGAATTATTTACTCTAAGTATGCTGTTATTGTAGTCACTCCTTTCCTCAAGAATTAAAAATGATTGAATACCTTTTGTTGAAAAGATCCTGTCTTTCATCTTCCAGACTGTAGGCTACTTATAGGAAGAAGTATATAAAAACATAAGTGATGACCTCAAAAGATTTTTTTAAAGACAACCACATGAAAATACTGAAATATGTATTTGAAATCACAATTTGCAATAGAAAACTTTAAGGCAAATAATCTATGCTTAGTCCAACTGCTTCACAACAGAGATGATCTCTATATATAAACATCGAAAGACTTTCATATGGCAGCTACATGCAAGATCACAAAAGAATTTTCCTCCCTTAAATTAAGCCAAATGTACAAAATGAGTTGAAATGAGCAAAAAAAAAAAACAAAAAAAAACTGATGTTGAAATCATGTGAGGGTCTCCACCTTCTTCTATAAACTTCAAGAAATATCATCAGATTTAACAAAAATTTTATCAAATTAAAAGATGTTAGAAAAGACTTGACTTCTCTCCCCAAGAGAGGAAATGCAATGGGGCAATCAGTAGTCAGAGAAAATTCTGGGAAAACGCAAGGAAGTTTGATGGTATGAAGAGAGAGGATATAGATGACAAAAGGTAGAAAAATTATAACTTGAAACCTCTGTCTTTGACCTCAGGTGTCTAATTTTGAAAAACTCAGAATTTGCATCTTTTCCTCTTTGGTCAGGTGAAATATGAAAGAAAGCTCTGTCTGTGTGTGTGTGTGTGTGTGTGTGCGTGTGTGTGTGTGTGTGTGTGTATTTAAGCATCAAATATAGTCTGGATGATAGGTAGGAGGGAATAATATGAGGCCTCACCATACTAAGCATTGAAACACCCAGTGCTTGCACATTAAATATACCAGCTTAATGACCTTGAAGAGGGGAACATATTGAGACTCAAGAGAACTTACTGCTCCAACTGTTTCTCTACAAGAACAGACCCTTTACCCAGTCCTACAATATGAACTCTTCATATAGGCTCGTTAGAACAAGACCTCATCTGCTCCAGGTCTCAACCCTCTGCTCCCGCAGGGTGGGTAAGTTAAAAAACAGGTCCCAGCCCATTAATGCTAGTCCTTAAGCTCATGTTCTGAAGGAAAAGTTCAAATATTATCCAGAAAAACAAGGTTTGGGATCTAGACTATGCCTATGTTATTGGGGTCAAACAGGCCAGGATATGATTGCTGTGTCAAATGTGATTAGGCAAAAAACCTGAAATGGGATCTGTGCCAAAATGTGTTTGTCTCCACTCCATAGGCCCCCCAAACAAGGAAATTCAGTGAAGAATCCAAACTCAAAAGAAAACTTGTCCTGATAAGAGAACTATTTAGATACTATATACCCTATGCTCTTGGAGAAATTAAGGAGAGTATGAATTAACAATGCCAAAATAAAGTTCAAAAGAAACTGGAAATGCCAAGGAGAAGACCATGGAGACATATACAACACCAAAACAAGAAATTCTACAAATCACACAATCAACCAAGTGCTGAAATAAAACAAAAACCTGCAATGTCTGAGTCACAGAGTATGCCTATCTTAATATTACTACTGATTACCAAAAAGTTTTTAAAGTGGTGCTATGAATTTATTACATCAGATCAAGCACACACAGTATCAACTTTCCTATCTGCTTGCCAATACTTAGTATTATAAAATTTAAATAGTTTCTGATTTGATGTGCACAAAATAGTACCTCATTCCTGTTTTTCTGATGTGAAGCTCCAAATTACTCTCCAAATCAGCTGCACCAATTTTCACTCCCATTAGTAGTAATAGCAGCATTTGTTTTGTCCTACCTTTGACACGTGGGGTGGTGGTCCTCAGTTGATCTGTAGGATGAAATTTTAATAGAGCCTCTTTAATCATTTTTGTAAATACTTCTAGACTTTCTCTATAAACATTAAACATTTCCTACATCTTAATCGCAGATTGGATATTAACATGTCATGATATTTTTTCATTAGATACTATATTGTGGAGGTTTCCATAATACTACTTCCCTCCATCCCTCACCAACAACACATTCTGTGAAGGAGTTATTCCTTTTTTCCTTTATCACATGATTTAACTAAAACTCAATAAAGTTGTACTGGAGTATCAAGTTGAAAATGTGGAACAACATACAGATTTTTTTCTCTTGATTTAGTGAACCATCTAATGGATCTCCCTTTTCCTACACTATGTCACTATTTGAAAAGATAAACTTTATCAGAAAACTGGCCATGATTTCACACACTATATTTTATCGTCACTCTACAGTTTATAGTCACTATCCAGCATAGAGTCAACAACAGTCTCCCCATTTCATCATTGTAATTTGCACTTGTCTGCATTTCTGTCAAAAATACATTTCCCTCTGCTGAGGATATTAATGATAATCTAACAAGAAAATCTAGACAATAAGCACAAAGCATGGTATCTGGCACAAAATAGGTGTTGACATTGATTGCTAACGTGAAAATTACGTTGTTTTCTGATTAAATTTCCTGTTAAATTCATCCCTGTATTCTATATGGTACTGAATGATCACTTTAAATGGTGAAATGTATGATACCCATATGGTTATTTTCACTACTGGGTCATCTTAGAGTTGTTCCACTTCTCTAGATCCAACTTACAAAGAAAGGTATGTAGGTCAATGCAGATGACATACAGTTTTACACACTATATAAAGAAATACGATGTAAATAGTGTTTTTTGATACCCTTTCTTTCCAATTCAAGTGGGGAAATGACTCCTGGGTATGAGTTGTGTGCACGGAAGTTTATTTGTGGTCAGGGGGAAAGACACAATCCTAAAGGATTCATGTAGGGAGAGATGGGATATAATTACTGGGAAAGGTATCAAGCATAAGTGGCCAGAATGCTCATTGTAATCATGGACTTAGCTTCTCTTGTCCTAACTTAACTTTTTGTTTGCATTCCGGTTAATAAGGTGGCTCAAGTACATATCTTTATCTCTGTTAACTTTTGAAACATCATCAAATAGCAGAATAGGAATGTAAAATGACACAAACTCACTAGTACAAAGGGAATGAGGAAGGAGACAACAATAGATGGAAGATTCTACAGATTTCTAGAAGGAAGTATAAGGACCATTGGTAAATGACTTAGAATGGAGAGAGTTAAAATCTATGTTGACATATGGCAGAGGGCAATGAAAAGAGAGTTAATTCATTCTACAGAACCATAGAAAGTGCAGGTGAATGCTGGGTTGAGGAGGATTTGGGCAATGGTTAAAAAACTGTATCAAAAACATTTAGTTCTCCACATCTTCTCCACTACTTCACCCAGCTAAGTGACTACACTTCTCTTACTCTATACAAGAATGGAGATCTATTCTTTGAGAAATTGAGAGGGAGAGAGGCTCTGGGCACAGGGACCTTAGACATAATGGAGATGTGGGTGAGCACTTTGAAAGCCCCTTCTTTTTTATATCTTCTTCTTTCTGCGAACCATCCCTCCAGCTCCCAACCCTCACTACATTTCCTTCAAAGCATAAGATTGGATAATTCTCCCTTGGAGAAATTACATCAAGAGAAAAAGAAAATCTGTAGTAACTGATATTTAGGGACAGCTCAATGAAACCTACCAAAGCATATCACAGTGAAGTCAAATAATTAAAAAATCTTTCCCATGTCTTATTCTTAAATATAAACTATCAAAGATCACTAACATTTAAGGAGTGCATATAGATAACTTTAAAAAATCAAAACAAATAATCTGAGGGAAAAAGACTCAGAAAAAAGAAACAACCTAAGGAACATAAAACAGGTTCAGTAATATTCTGAGAGATAAAAAAGCATATACAGCATCCATGAAATAAGAAATAAAGTATTCTTAAAAACATGAGAGCCCAAATTAAAAACTGTTAATACAAGGATTAGCAGATAAAATGGAAAAACTGTCCCAGAAAGTAGACCTAAAAGAACAAGAAGTAAAATATAGAAGTGAAAGGTTAAGAACATTTGAGGATCATGTCAGAATTTGAGATATAGGAATACTAGCATAAGAGAACAGAGATAGTAATAAATTATTAACCAATGGGGAAAAATGAATTCATGAGCAATCATACCAAAGGTAGATGGATGTCATATACAGAGAGTCTAAACAGATAGGTAGATGGATGGATGGATGGATGGATATAGATAGATAGACAGGTGGACTGATTAATGGATAGATGGATAGGAAAAGGGAGGACTTTTGCTTTTGGTAGAATGTTGAGTACTTACTGGAAAATTGAAGGGAACACAGGAGTTAAATCATCATTTGCAGCTAATATAAATATTAATTTAGGCTAGAATCATCTTTAGGCAAAAATCACCAATGAATGCTAAATCAAAGGGGAAATTTTAGTGATGAAGAGGATATTAGCATGGTCTTAAAGAGTTTTTACTGATTGCTTATTGTAAGGGAAAAATATATCCAATGGAGAAAAAATTGAATAACACTTTAGCTAACTGATCAGAATTAACATCAGCAGTGAGGGGAAGATGGATGTTGGCTATCTCCAGATGTGACATCCTAAAAAACACACAGCTTATACTGTATTCTGACCAAGGATACATATCTTGGATCTAGTCATGAAGAAATACCAGAACGCCAAAATAAGGTACATTCTATTTAAAATAAAAGGGAGGGGAATTATTTATTCATTGGTTAAGTGTCATAAAAGACAGAGACAGGCCATCCGTAGAAGTGATCCAGATTAAAGGAAACTAATGAGAAATGACATGTGTGACTCTAGACTATATATTTTTTGTATTCCAACAAAGGGGTGGAATAAACTAATTATAAAGAAAAAAAAGATCAGAAAACTGGGAACCAGCAGTAGAGAAAGGGAGAGCAATTTTCAGGATAATAGTGAAAGGGAGGTTGACACTTTCATAGGAGGCCAAAAAACACAACTAATGCTACTCAGGGTGCGAAAATAGAGGGATTTCAGTTGGAATCCTGGGATGCCTCTGCAATGCCCCCAAAATAATGCTAGATTACCTGACGTGTCAGACTGTGCTGAAGGAGTTATACAATTACTGGAGAGTTTAGGAAGAATTAGTGACATTAAAATAAATAAAGGCAATTATTAACTCTATGGAAACATAAACAAGTACAAAAAAAGGAATGTAATTATATATACTAACTACATGCTGTGAACAAAATTTTCAAGGTAATATTAATGGAAAAACAGAATGTTCAAGTTTCTAAAAATTGCTATAAGACTATGCTGATAAATCGATGATACAAATCTGATCAGATCACAATCCTCCAAAATTCTTCCCTCGACTTAATGCAATGTGAGATCCTGAAATGGATCCTGCCACAGAAAAAGGACAGTAGTAGAACAACTGGTAAAATCTGAATGAAGACGAAACTGAAGTTAATAGTATTATATCAATGTTGATTTCTTTGAGCATCATGTCGGGGTTATGTAAGATGTTTATGTCAAGTGAAGGGTATATGATATCTCCCTGTATTACTTTTACAGCACACCTGTAAGTCTAAAATGATTTTGAAATAAAAGTTCGAAAAAAAAACTTAGATAATGAAACAAAGGAGTGAAGGAAAGAAATGAAAAGGGGTGGGTTTAGGTGTAGTTTGCAGTTTCTTTAGTTGCAAATTAGATTCTGTCCAAGTTGATTAATGAGGAAAAAGCAGCATAAGGACATCATTTAGAAATATGGAGGGAAATGCCAGAAGAAACAGGAATCGCAAAAGAAAGAAGTGAAAGATTGAGAAGTAACTGAAAAGCAGAGCCCAGAGATGGAAGTGTGAGGAAATGAGTGACCTTTTGGGGAGGCTTCTGTTTGTTTGCAGAAGCTTGGTAATACTACTTGACTTATGTATTTGTATTATTTGGATAAAGAAAAACATTTTAAAACTCCACATTTCTGCTATAATGATTAAACATGTATTTACTTTATATTTCCTCTCTTGATAGTTCTAGGATATAGGTCAAGTCAAGGGGGTTGTCAATGAGAAAGGTTTGAGCTCTATGTTCATGATAAAATTTAGTTTTTGTTAACTTTTAAAGCTGTGAGGAGGGGTGTGTATGTGTGTGTGTGTGTGTGTTAGTTTGGTAAAGAGAGTCAAAAGAATGGTTTAGGTTTTGACTGATTCAGATATTTGCAAAACTAGAGAAGATATCTGTATTCATAACATGCTCATATTTGAGAAAGTAATTAGGACCCAAAGGAGTTTGGTGCCTAAAAATAAGAAAAGGAAGAACAAAGAAAGGTGTTCTCATCGAATAGAAAGTTGTTTATAATTTTGGATCCAGAACAGGATGGAAAGGGAGAAACACGGAAGAGAGGTTTACTTGATATTTACAAATTAAGTGCTGGAACTCATCATGAGGTACAGCTGGGGAATTATTTCACCTGCAGGACAGGTGTAACAGAGTAAAGCACAGAGGAGTTTATACATGTTATATGGGCTTTAAGCTGAGATTTCCCTGGGGAAGTGGGAACACTAAGGAGAAGAGTGTGGGTGGTACACAATCACTCTGCCTGGTTGGTGGAAATTTCAAGGCTAACCAGAAATATGCTGAATTTTCTTTGGCAAAAAAAACATGTGTAAGAACACCAGTGATTTCTTAATCCAATTTTGCAAGTACAAACAATGACTGTGTGTGTTATAAAAAGGGCTATTCAGATTTAGATTTCTTCACAGTTCCAATAAGGCAAAGATCAAAATTTTAATGTGAAAAAAGATATACAAGCAAACAATGAGTGAAAATGTTTCAAAAACTTTATTTTAATTGCCTTCTAGTTTATGGCACTTTAAAGTATAATTCTTGTAAATGGAAGTCAATATGTAAAATTAGGTTAAATACAAAGATTATACAGATTTTTTTTACTCTCTCCATCAATCTAAAATAAAATTAAGCATAAGCTTTTTCAAAGGTTGATAATGTTAATGTCATTGATTGGAAATGCTTCTAAGTTATAATGCTAAATAACACATCCAAAGCTCACAGCGTTTTAAGTTCAACATCTGGATGTTTCCAAACATCCAGATATTCATTGCTATGTAGACAAAACATACAAGTGACATAACCCAAAACACACAGACACTTCACAGAACCTTGCAGATTGTGTGCAAATATTTGGGACAACGTGGCTAGATGCTCAGACTTCTTATCTTAGGCCTCAGAAATGGGCTGCTCAAAATGCATGAATTTATTTAAATCTGCCTTGAGATAGGTTGGCTTTTTGTTATAATGAGTTATGATTGTTATACTTTTCTTTAAACATCATATGCAGGGGGTTTGAAAGTTTTGCTTAACACATTAAGAAAAAAATGTATTTCTATCGTAAGTTTTCCAAACTGGAATCAGGAGTTTGTTAAAGTTATTTTAGTGATCAACTTGGTCTTGAATGGACAATCTGGTGCCTGCATTTTTAAACCTAACAGAAAGCAGTCAACAAAGTATGACCTAGTTATCTTTTTAAAAAACTGAGAATAGCGCAAAAATGAGTGTCCTAACTATAGCATTCCCCTGGGGATATTCAAGACTGAGTTGTACTCTACAGAGGAACAGTACCCTAAACTCACCCCACATATCACCCCACATTTGGAACTCAGAAGAGGGAGGAATTTAACCAAATAAGGGAAAGGGGGGGGGCGGGGGGAGAGAGAGAGAGAGAGAGAGAGAGAGAGAGAGAGAGAGAGAGAGAGAGAGAGAGAGACTATGAAGTTCCCTTACCAATAACTCCTAAAGTTATTAATATATTTACATATCTACAAATGGACCTAGAGTCAACAACAGAAATCTGATTCCCATGGTTCTAATGTACAATTGAATAAAGACCAAAAACCAAGTCCTCCTATATGGTAAAGAAGTAACGGATATTAAAAAAAAAAATAAATAACCCAAACCCTTAATTTTCTGAGTTTCTGAGGTCTTTCATGAAAGAGATCATTTTTCTTGGTTTAGGACTACTACTTTTTCACAGGTGAACCTTTGGGAGGCTTACACATTCTTCTACAACACTACAGGATTTTCTTATAGTTATACCTATTTTGGTGCACATCAAATAATAGAATTATAAATATGAGAGCAGAGAAAACAGTTTAGAGAGAATTCATTTCAACCTTTTTGCTTTATCTATGAAGGAATGAAGATAAGTGGTGAGTAACTGATTCGTAGTCCCAGCTAATGAGGGGCAGAGCCCAGGGACCCTGTCACCCATGCTGTGTTCTCTGCTCTGTTCCACATGCCACACTACTTCTCATTTGTGCTAACTTACAGTTCTTACCTCTTTTCCACTTGCTTTTTAATTTTATTTCTTTTCTTTTCTTTCTTTTTTTTAAAGGATAGATGCAGGCAGGAATGAAGGTGAGCAGGCAAGCAGGAAGAGAGAGAAGAAAGAAGCATTTATTTATTTTATTTGGTTATTCATCCTGGTCGTTCGCCCCTGGCCCTGGGTCTAGATTCCAGGTCCTTGAGTTACATAGACTTAACGACTAAGCCACCAGGGCACACCTCCACTTGTTTCTTTCTTTCTCCCACAGGTGCTCTTGTTTTGCTTCTTATCTTTCCTTTTTCTACTCTTAAATGAATCCTCTAATTGTTATACTTAAAGATTTTTGAATTTTTACTAAGATAGCATCTATTAGCAACTTAATGTGTTTTTTAAGACATTGCAGCAAAATCGTGTAATGGAAAGAATATTAATGAATTTAGAAAGTCTAGACTTTAATCCTGAGACTGTCTTTAACTTTATGTAATTTTGGTCAATTTGCTTTGTCTCTTTCATACAGTCTTCTACTCTTTAAAATAAAAAGGTTGCTTTTTATGTATATGAACACAAATTTTGCAGTCTGCAAGCTACAATGGATGCATTTTTAAACTGAATATATATTTTGCTCTTTTTCATAGAGTTAACAAGTAATATGCCTCTCAGTTCCATATAATCTAGAAGTCTAAGAATAAAAAGCAGCTCATGACTAATAAAAAAATATAAGAAAGAATAATAAAACAAGAGGTTTGGTCTGGCTGATCCTTAAGTTTTCTTCTATTTCTATAGTTGCATAATTATTTTGCTTGTTAACAAATTTAACTGTGAAAAGAAAAAGAACATTTTTCTTAATCTTCATAACTCTTTACTCATTGGAACAAACCTTTATTTTTCATGTTGTGCCTCGGTCTTAGCTTCCTTTTTCCAGCCAGAGAAATGGGAATTGTCTCTACGTAGTTCTCTCTGTATATTGCTTACTACAGCACCAAAGAGACTCATTGGCTTAATAAGTATTTTTCATTGTGATGATGACAACAATTATAAATCTACTGCAAACATAGACATTTAAAAATGAGATTTAAAAATCTTTATAAAAACTTTTCTGTTATTTCTGTCTTACTCTTTCCCTCAAAGACCAAGATAAAACATCTGGTTTTGGTAGAAGAAAATTCATTAAATTCCTGTAAGGGCCATTCTAACCAAATGGCGAGTGAATTAAATGTAGACTACCCGAGATGAGGCCTCTTTTCTTTCCTGACCCCTAATAGTTAGACTTTCCTGAATTCATTCAACAAGTATTGGAAATTCAAGTGGGGGAAAAAAAAAAAGAGTGGAAATAGAGCTAAATAAGATTGGAGTGCATTTAAAAGAAAATAAAAATCTTTTTAGGAGAGAAAAAGAGGTAATTTGTTTATAAATAGACTTACTTAGGTTAATGGTCTCTAGGACTGCCCATCACATGTACCCAACAGAAGGAATCCCATAGTATTAGAAATGGAAGAGGTGCAGTGTGCTCACATTTAAAATGAGTAGCCAATAGCAAACACAAGTCATCATTCCAAAGGACAGAAATAAAAAGACTGAGAGCAGAAAAGAAATGGAATTAGTGGAAGCTTTTTTGGGTTATACAGGTCAACTCTCTCTAATAAAATTGAATTTACCTTTTGAAGACATTTGAGGTATCCAGAATAGGTTTGTTTTTTTTGTTTTTTGGTTTTTTTTTTTGCTTATTTGATGGCAGTCTATTAGAGAGATAGTTTATTTGAACTGTTCTTCCTTCAGAAACAAATGCTTATTTTGAACTTTCTCCTCCTTTATACTGGTGCTAGGAACATGGGGATGGCTTTAAATAGCCCATAAGAGATTCTTGCTTTATTTGGCACGATACTTCAAGGAAAGAACAATAAGAGGGAAAGTAAAGGGAGGGATCTCTGAAGCCAAGTGTTTTAAAAACATGAACATTATCTGCTCTTCTATTCTCATAATTCAAGGTGAGTGAGAACAAAAGCCCATTCATTAAGACTAAGACTGACACTTGCTACTTATTTGAGTGCCTCACTACAGAATAAAATACAATCTATCACTTAAACAGGCAGAAGGAAGCTGTACTTGTTTATATTACTGCATTCAGAATGGTTAGCTAACCCCCTCATCAACCATAAGGCTAGTGATGCTTGACCCTAGTGCTTGAAATTCTTTTGGCAATTTAGAAGGATGTGAGTGCCATTCACCAAAACGCTTTTCAGTAAGGAATTTATTTTCACAAATTCACTCTACAATCCATGTGTACTCATTTATATTAGAAACATTGTTAAAAAAAAAGTCACCTCAACCAAGTTGACGTGCTCAAAATAGGAGCTGATAATTCCATATTTCACATACCCTCCAATCCTTTTTCACCTTTCCTAGAAATTTTTGACTGTATATCATTGCTCAGTAGCTTTTCCAACTGAACAAAAGGAAAACTTAAGAGGTGAAACTGAAACAGGAATTTTCGTCCTATGCAAAAGCAGCAGTTTGGGGAAAAGTTTCTATGACGAAGAGGCTAAAACATTATTTCCTGGAGATTGAAGAATTCTTTTTCTCTGGCCATTCATCTGAAATCTCCTTATGAGAATTGTTCACCTGAACAAATAGTAAATTTGACCTAGGCAGGTAGGGACTTTGTCATCTTAGCTCTCTGACCATGGGGCCAACTGATGGGGATTGCTGTCTCAGGAGTGAGAAAACAGAAAAGAAGGAAGAAGAGGCAGAACTTTGTATCCTAAAATCACATTTCCAAAGGCCTACCTCAGAGAGCTAACATTTCACCATTAAAGAGATGGCCAAGTTAGTCAACACCTACTACAAAGCAAATGCTTCCTGACAGATGAACACATTGTAATAAAAAAAAGCTTTCCACATTGTCATACTGTGATTTCTGAAGTCCGATTTCTTTTGAAAATTTTAAGTGATTTTTGCTTCTAAACAACAGAAATCTATTTCTCACAGTCCTGCACACTGGAAGCTCAAGATCAAGGGCTCAGCATGGTTGAATTCTAAGGAGGGTCCCTTCCTGGTTTATAGCTATCACTTCTCACTGTGTCCTCCCACAGAGGGAGGAAGGCATAAGGGAGCTCTGTAAGGATCTCTTTTATAAGAGTGCTAAGTCCATTCACGAATGATCCACTCACATGAACTATTCTGATACTATTATTAGCATGACAGGTGCCTGAGAGCACATTTGAAGAGTGTGTAGTAATGATGGTGACATTAATGGGGAGTGGGGTGGTACAACGATAAGAGTGAAGGAGATAGTAGATGAACCAAGCAGAGGAAGTTGTGCAAAGCAAAAGATCTAGGAATCTCTGAGTTGAGTACAGTGAGTAACCTTTTTCTGCCTGGGAGTAGTATGAGGGCACTGAGCAGCCAAAGCAAAGGAGGACAGTAAGAGCTCCTGAAATAATTTTTAGTTTAGTTTAGTTTAGTTTAGTTCTGGCCCTTGGCCACCTACAGAGTAAAAGGGATGACAAGTATTTTGGCTTTGGTGATAAGCCAATCCTAAGGAGGAGAGGATTGCAGAATTGGAAGAGGATTTTGACATACCATCATGGAGGCTGTGTGTGTGTGTGTGTGTGTGTACATTGGGATCAGGACATTGACAGCAGAGCAGGAACTTATATGGAAAGAAAAGAGATTTTTGCTATACAGATAGCTAAGTATGGTAAGCAGAAGTAGGAATCAGAACAGAAGGCTGGCCTGGGTATGGGGGAAGTGGCACCGGTGGAAGATGCTCTGTGGCTGGGGAAAACTGTATTGATCTTTACTCTTTCCTCGCCCTCTTTCTTTGGCATTGTCCTGTCTTTGTCTTTTTCTTGTCATTTTGTGTTTGTCTCTTGTTTGTGTTTCTTTTCATTGTTATTTAAAAACAAAACACATAATATAAAATTCACCCTCAAGTTCAATAGTGTTAAGTATTGTTGATACATAATCAATCTCCCAAATGTTTTTATTTTGCAAAACCATTAAACAACAACTTCCAATTCCTCCTTTCTCAGCTTCTGGCAACCACCAATCTACTTTCTGTTTCTGTGACTTTCACTACTCTATGTCTAGGTCAATCATACAGTATTTGTCCTTTGTCAGTAGCTTACTTTATTTAATATAATGTGTAAGTTGCAGACAACATCTGAATCTCATTTCTTTTTCAGGCTGAGTAATCTTTCTTTGTAGGCACAGACCACATCTGTTTGATTCAATCTTCTTTCGATAGATAGTCCAGTGTTCCCACCTGTAGGTAATTGTGTATGCTTTCAATTTCTTACTGTTCCCTTTTTTATTAACTAAATTAACTAAAGTCTTAATTGTACACATCTTGATCTTGGACAGTTAATATTACCTCTGTTTGTATATCTGCGAAATAAGGGATTTGGTCTAGATAAATGTCCTTCTAAGGTCTATTTATGATTTCTTGTTCTCTCTTCTTATGTTTAAAAGCAGGAGAGTTCAATTATCAACTCAAATCGAGTAGGGTTGTTCTTCACTTGTTTGAGACTATTTTGGATTTTTTTTGCCTTTGAGTAAATGATACTTTAAGAGAAAAACCCTCAACTTCTGAGCTCTTCTTATGAGTCAGTTCATATTTTCAACTGGTATCACCTTGCTTTTTACATGTAATGAGTTTCATAAATTTCCTGTAGATAAACTCTAAGATTGTCTCTTAAAACGGTAGTGTCAGTCAAATTTTCAAGGCAAAAATATTAATTAAACACTTATATGTGTTCAGAATTATGTTAGTCATCATGGAGGATTTTGAAAAAGAGCAGTATAAGATAATGGTACTGCTCTGAAAAAGCTTAAATCTGAATCATCTATGTCCCAGGTTTGGGGGGATTACTGATTTCTAAAATATTCTTTCAACTTATCCTGACTTATACTTGGATTTTATTGGCATTACTATTTTTAAAACAGATTAACCATGTGATGTTTCTCTGGTTTTCCTTCTCCATTCAAAACATTATATATTTGAAAAAATTTTTTTGGTCTGGGTAATACTAACATGTATCCAGTCACACAGAAGTTAAAGCCCTTGAATGTAAGGCATGGTACAAAGTGTTCTTTATTTTATCCATGAACACACACCATGAAGAAGAATTAGAAACAAAACTTAATTATTCAAAAAAACACAGAATATATTTGAGCAGTCTTAAAGAATTAGAACTTTTACACTGGAAAGATGAAGAATTATGAGCAATCTCAGTAAAGTATAGTAACTATTGATAGATTTTAATGAAGGGACACTGAAACTAGGGTGAATTCAATAGAACTTGAAATAAAAGACTTTGACTCTATTAAATTAGCTAGACTTGATGTTTAAGAAATACACTGCTCTTGATCAAATTATCTAAAGTAATATAAAGATTTAAAAAAATTCCAATCAAAATCCCAAAGACATTCTTCACAGAAATAGAACAAAAAATCATGAAATATATTTGGAACTATAAAAGACCCCAAATAGCAAAAGAAAGACCTAAGGGAAAAGAAGGAATAAAAATGAAGGTGCCATGCTCTCTGACTTCAAATCATACTACAAAGTAGTAGTTTCGAATCATCATGGTTGGTATTGGAACAGAATTGAGAGTGCATAGCTATAAACTCATACATATATAGACAACCAATTTACAAAAAAGGATTTCAGAGCATAAAATGAAGCAAGTACAATTAATGTAACTGGAAAAACTGGACAGTCACATGTAAAAGAAAACTAGGTCACAAGCACCATACACAAAAATTAATTCAAAATGGATTTAAAAACTTGGATGTAAGACCTAAAACCATAAAATACATAGAAGAAAACAGGCGATACGCTCCCTCACCTTGGTCTAAGAGCTGTCTTGGGAACTTGACTCCAATATAAAGGAAAATAAAAGCCAAAATAAACACATGGAATTAGATCAAATTAAAAACTTCTACAGAGTGAAGATACCACCACAAAAACAAAAAAGCAATCTACTGATTGGGAGAAGATATTTGCATATCATACATCAACAAGTAGTTAAAGTGCAGAATATATAAAGAACTCATAAAACTCAATAACACAAAAAACAAAAAATCCAATTAAAAAATGGGCAGAAGATCTGAACAGACATTTCTCCAAAGAAGATACACAGATGGCCAACAGGCACATGAAAAGATGTTCCACATCTCTCATTATTAGGGAAATGCAAATAAAAAACAACAATGAGATATCACCTCACACCTGTGAGGATGGCTATTATCCAACGGACTAGAAATAACAAATGTTATCAAGGATGCAGAGAAAAGCGAACTCTTATACACTGTTAGTGAAAGTATAAATTAGTGCAACCATTATTTAAAGCAGGATGGAGATTCCCCCAAAAAATTGGTACCGGAAATTCCATATAATCATGTTACCAACACTTCTGGTATTTATCTGAAAAATATAAAAACATGAATTCAAAGAGATAAATACACTCCCATATTTATGACTGCATTATTTACAATAACCAAGAGCTGGAAGCAACCTAAATATCCATGACAGATGAATGAAAAGAAGATGTATATACACACAAAGTATATGTAAATACTATATATGTGTATATAATACACTGTTTATATGTTTTGTGTACATAAATATATACACAAACTACTACTCAGTTATTTAAAAAGCTGAAGTTCTCCCATTTGCAGCAACATGGATAGACCTAGAGGGGATTATTCTTAGTGAGATAAGTCAGAAGGAGAATGACAAACACTATGATTTCACTTATATGTGGTATACAAAGAAACCAAACAAACAAATGAACCAAATCAAACAAAAATAGACTTTCAGTCTATCGAATCAAATTAGAGGTTTCCAGAAGGAAGGGCTAGAGGAGTGGGCAACTGGATAAAAGGAGTCAATTATATGGGGAAAGACAGAATTAGGCTGTTGGGGGTAAACTCAGTGTACTATATACAGATGTTGATTTACTATGTAATGTGATGATGCAAATATCATTTCAATAAATGAAAATAAATAAAAGATCATCTTTATTAAAGAAAAAAGAAATGCAATGCTCTGAAGGAATAGCCTGGGTTTATTGCACTCATTAACTTCCCAGCTTAGGAATGTAAATGTAATTTCAAATGGAACTTGATGCATATGCGCTCCTTAAAGCAGAAACATTCAGATAAAATAACCCCCTTCCATTGCATTCAGTTCCTCTGAAGACAGAGAATTCATGTTAAAATTGCTGTTATGGGCTGATCTTTGTGCCCTTACCAAATTCATAAAACTAACCCCTAGTACTTCAGAATGTAGCCATACTTGGAGACAGTGTGGAGAGAGCTGATTACGTTGAAATGAGGTCATTAGGGTGGGCCCTACTCTGATAAGAAGAGGAAATTTGGACACAGATAAGCATAGAAGGAAGATGGTGTGAAGGCACAGGGAGAAGGTAGCCCTGAACAAGCCAAGGAGAGAGGCTTGGAAAAGATCCTCCCTCACCGCCCTCAGAAGGAAACGACCCTGAGGATACCTTCATCTCAGTTTTTTCAACCTTCAGAACAGACAAACATTTTCTGTTGTTTAACACGTTCAGTCCACAGGACAGTTAAGGCAGCCCTAGCAGACCAGCACAGTTGCAATACGCACCTTTATTTTCTTTATTTGACAAACACCTATAGAATTTACTATGTGCCAGGCACACTTCTAAGTACTTTACAAATATAATTAATCCTTAAAACAACACTATGAAATGGGAACTACTATTGTCCCCATTTTACAGATTGGCAACTGAAACAAAGAGATTAAGTAACTTGCCCAAAGTCTGACATTTGCTAAGCAAAGAAGCTGGGTTCTGAACCTGGGCTTCTGACTCGAGCCCTTGTGCTGAAGTCCCACTCTACACCATCTTTCTTCCTTTGTCTCCTGGATTTAACCAGGGGTTCCAAGATACAGGTTAAAACTTGTCTCTACAGAGTTGTGTTTGTGTGTGAGTATTTTTTTTTTTTTTTTAAAATCTAATACCACACCATCCCTTACTGCCAAGTAGATAGAAATCACATTTCATAATGTTTTTCTAGATTTTTAAGCTTCACATCAAGGAAAACAATCCAGGATTCCTACAAAATACTTGCTGGTCCTTCAGAGAGGCAGACTACCAGGCTCCCCAGGCTTTGTATGAACAATTCTTATTTCTTACCTAGCAACATTCCACAGAAGTATGAGAGAAGTGATATTGTCTTCTGTAAGCCTGCAGATAACTTCTTCTTGCTATGCAGAACCTGAAGAATTGCATGAAAGGCCAGGCTCTGCATGTACACAACACAGAGTGGAGACAAAGGGCTTTTCCATTTGTGTCCTGGGTTGTCAACGGGCCATCAATCCACATTTGAACAGGTGCTTGACTTCAATGAGTGAAAAAAAAATCTTTCTATAAAATCAACCTGAGAAGTCAACTTTAATGAATAAACATTCTAGAACTTGAGCAGCGAGGGAAAATATCATTGCAGGATAAAAGGAAAGTCTCTGACCATAGAACATAAGGGTTTTGAAGCTTGGTGCTGTCTTAGTGGCATTTTCTACAGGAACATCAGAAGTTAGACTGCAGTTCAGGAGGAGAGTTAATTTTTTTCTAATGATTAAATGGAAGTAAAGTACATACATCCAGGCTACTGAACACGCAGTGTGCCACACACCTTCCCACACCCTGCCCTTGAGAGTTTCAGGTTGAAAGGCTTTGTTTGCAGTTGTTCATTGCTCAGAATCTGGAGTGGAGGAGCCAGAAACACACCTCTTTACAGTTTCCCATTTCAGCTGACTCACTGTAGCCTTTAAGGAGGTGACCATGAGAGGCCAAAGTAGAACATGAGAGGCCAAAATGGTGCCAGTCAAGTTTGGACTTTAATGAATCAACTTATTTAATGATTGAAAAGATAGAGTGGGAGAAGGACCTCTTGTTCTACATTTATTCAGCAGCCTTTTCACTTTCCTCAAGAGCTTATACTGGACCCCAAGTCATCCAGGGGAACATCTTCATAGAGAGATAGCAAGCAATCCTTTTCCATTCATGACAGAGGAAACAAAGTCAAAGTTCACTAGAAAAGGGGCAGTGCCCTGTGATCTCTTCGAAACCATTTCTTCTACCATCAGTCACAACCGTGGCTTCTTTAAAGTGATCTTTGTGGTTTTCTGTCTTGTTCTAATAGGAAGCATTGACACTTCTTTTTTTCAAGTTATCTCTGGTATTTCCAAACAAGCCCTACTCCCAAAATTTCCACAGCAGAGAAATCCTAGGCAAGTTTGTTGGCAAGTCTCTCCTGTTATTCTGGGAGCCAGCTCTGCCCCAGGTGTTCTTATGTTGACATGTGCTGCAGGGAGTAGACTTAGAACATCTGAGAACAAAAGGAGAAAAACATTATGAAACGTGATTTCTACCTGGGATATGCCAGATAGGAAGGAAACAAGTTCTTTGTAAGGAAGCAGGTCTCAGCCTGAATCTCAGGGCCCCAATAAAGAATGCCAGGAGTCTGGTGGAGGTGGGGGTGCAGAAGGAGGGTCAAGAATGTCTGAATGAGACCACTGACTCTAAAGCAGCAGCATGATGCTCAGTGCCATAGGTAGCAACACCTACCGACCCTGTGGCAGGCATGATTCACTCTGGTGTTCACATTCACATCAGGCAAGAAGCAAGGTCAAAGTCATCCACATGTGAGAAAACAAGAAGCCAGGCAAATAGGAAAGTTTTCTAAAACTGAAACAGCTGAAACCTGTGATATCTTTGGAAATGGAATTACAGGTAAGGTTAAGATTGGGATTGGCTCCTTCTCTGGGTAATTTAACCCCAATAGAAGGCTTTGGGGGAATTCTAGCTCTCTGTGACATGCTAAAGACAAAAAGAAATGTTGCATGCTGTCCCCACTCCCACCCCGCCCTGCCCCCACTGAAGTTCTTTATCATTCTCTTAGGGAGCTATCCCCCCCGCCCCCTCCCCGCCTACACGCATACAACGGAACAGGTAGCTTTATGCTCCTTCAGGTTCTTCTAACTCGAATAACAACATTGTCAGTTTATCACTTCCAGCTAAGTCAAGCAATACCTGCTATGCAGGATTTCCAAGCAAAATAATTTACTGCAAGAAACTGTCAATTGCCCGTCTCCCTTGGTGACTCTCAGGAGACTGACAAAGACTAGAGATATGAACAGAAAATATTTATGAAATAGAGTCAGAGTCCCTGCTTCCACTTGGCACCATTCTTATCTTCTAGAATAATTCCAAGACTCATTCGAATTGAAATCTCACCTTGATGGCTTTCCATGGTGAACAACTGTATAACTGTACATTCATTTGTTAATCATGTAATTAACCAATTTCTTTTAGATGGAACCTAAGTACATGAAATGTGAACTAATTTGCATATACTTTTTGATCAGAATCAGAACTTAATTTTTCACAGGTTGGGCTAAAATTCACACGAAGAGGAATAGTATGTGTGGCGCTTTATAAAACGAACATGCACATTTTCTCTGAAAGTTCTTTTAGTACAGTGGGTTCAAATGGATCTCATAAAAAGGTCTTCTAGGGGATTCTTTTAAAACAAACTGATATTGCTGGAAACGCCTCAGTGCTTTCTCACCCAGACTAATTGGTGTTGGTTAAGTTGTGCTGATGGGTTGCACAACTCAGCTAGGAAGCAGGAATGCCAGAAACTCACTTGAGGTTGACAGTGTAATAAAATTAAAATAACTGTGGTTCCAAAGTACTGAGTCAAGAAAATGCTCTGGGTTCCTGGAGTGACTTGGAGAGAAAGTGAAAGAAATTCAGTGGTTCCATGGCAGAGTAGTAAGATTTCTGAATCAATAATCAAGCTTCAGATTCCAGCCTTGGTTGCCAGTTCTAGGGAACTCAGTCTCCTTGCTGGGCTGCATCTGTAGAATGGGATGCGTGGATTAAATGATCTCCAGGGTTCCTTCTATATCTACTAGTCTGTCAAATAGGTGGCATTCATTTAGGATTTGCTGGTTTTGATTACTGATCTATTTTTTGTTTCTGTATGATTAAATTAAATTAATATGTGTTTATACATATTAACAGCTTTGGTATTTTTTCCCAGTGGTTTTTCTAATCCATGCATTCACTTGGTTAACCAGGTTGTTTAAGACTAGAAACTTCCAGGTAGAATTAATGGGGTAGGCTTGTTAACTATACTTCAACTAAAAAAAAATTAATGGGGTAAGGAGATATCACAATAAATTATCAAAATAGCAGGAGGGAGAACTTAAATCACAGAAAAGGATAAATGTACATAATACTTGTCTAAGTTTTAGTAGCAACAATATAAGAGCTAGGGAATTTGAAGAAGGCTATAGTAGGAAAATATGTATTCATAAATATTCTTTGACTGAAAAGAATAAAGAAAACATAGAGGGTGATCAAAATAACATTTTTAACATTGAAGAAATAAAATAATATAACATTAAAAATCCTTTATACATCACAGGTTATTAGCAAAGACAGAAAACCTCTTCAATAAAGGTCGTTATCTGAATAAATGTTAACCAATAATCCACCTTTTGAAGCCTAATTTTAATGACCTCAACGTAAACTTCAAAATCTCTACTCAAAAATAAATTCTATAGAAAATACAGAAATCAAGAAATTGAGTAGAAGAGGGGCAAGATAGAGAGCCCATCCTAGCACTTAAATGTTCAAGTCTCGGGCCCTCAGGGTGGGTTCCTGGGAAACAAACTAGAATTAGAGATTTGTCTGCAGGAAGTCCAATTTCAATTCTCTCAGCAGCAGCAGTACCTGGAAGGGAGTACGGGCACAAGATTGGACAGAGAGAAAAGTCGAGTTGTGACACAATTGTAATAAAGGCTTCAGTCAAGCCCACAGAAAGTTCTGGCATTTACATGGCCTTCCGA
This sequence comes from Solenodon paradoxus, assembly GCA_004363575.1. Lineage (NCBI taxonomy): Eukaryota > Metazoa > Chordata > Mammalia > Eulipotyphla > Solenodontidae > Solenodon > Solenodon paradoxus. Next base: position 372,818 of record RJWH01001039.1, read on the forward strand.
AGTTGTCTCAAGTCTTAGCAACAAGGCTGGGACTTTGTATACTCACAGTATTCATTCGATGTGAGCTGAGCTTGGGGAGGGGACAGACCTTAGGTAAAACAGCTCTGATGGCAATTCCAAGAGAGAAACTCCGCGGTAAGCTTTAGGCAGTCAATACTGTCAGCCGCTAGAGGAAAGAGCACCTTGGTCCTGAAGGTGCATCTGCTAGGCATGTGAATTAATTCTTCACCTTGTAAAAAAAACTAAACAAATAAGTAATAAAACCTCAATGAATAAGAGCTCAGCTCCCAAGCAACCTCACTTATTTGGAACATATCTTCCAAAAAAGAGAGTAAAAAAATGCATACAAAATAGTTGTCTATGAACTTGATTCACAGGAAACTCTCTGCACAAGAAATCTGGCAATATAATGTCCATGATGTCACCCAGTGAGACATATCAAATTCAGAGAAGTATTAAACAAAATTTTCAATAACTGGAAGTCATGAGCATCCGTACTGTGTCTGTAAGGGAGGAGTCAAAGAAACGACAGGAGGGAGGAAGGGAAAAAAACTTAAAAAGCACAAAGGTCTGGAATCACTGAGTTTCATAAGGAAAATGTGTCCATGCATCTCACTATACCTAAGGGCATCATCACATTACAGCTCATCACAGTGACTGACATTTATAATGAATAGGTCTTCAAGATGATGACATTATGTACATTTTGCTTATACATGAAAAACAAATTTCAGAATGATTTCCTTCCAGAATGGTAAATTTTTTTTAAAGGCTTGACTGCTTACTCATAAGGTATCCAGACTTCACCCTGTTCTCTGAAGGATGTTTTTATTTCTATGTAGAGACATGGACATGAAAGGTTAATTGGCATGGCTTCTGTAGAGGCTTTATTAGGTGGATGTTCACACTGCAGATCTGTGGCAGTGGATCTAGATCTTATTTCTTTCCTTCCTTGGCCAGGTCCCCCACAGAGTGTACTTGATAAACGAGAGGCTCCACATGGATTCTTTCAGGTGAATTAGGCAATTTGATTGAAGGAGTTTCAAAGCATGTTCTTTGTGTTGGTGAGGCAAGGGAGCCATCTCATTATTGCTAGTTTAGAAAAACTTTCTGCCAGTAGGTTGAATTCTGCTTGAAGTTATCCATTAAATTTCTTTCCAGTTGCTCTCAGAGGGAAAGTGGGTAAATGAAGGCATAGAAAGATCTTTGACCGGCTTTCAGAAGTTCTGACAGCAGTGGGGATGAGCAGTCCTTGTCTTTCAATGGACTCAGTTAAGTGTGAAGAGAAAGTATTCCTGAAAATTTACCTAACTGGAAAGCCAATGGAAGTAATTTTTTTTTTTTTGTGAAACGCTGAATCATTCTGATGCATGTTGCCAGAAGTTCATGCAATTTCTTTTATCACCGGAAGATCTTTAGTAATTGTGGGCACTCCTCTTATTTCAATAGCTTCAGAGAAGGATTGTTGACACCTTAGATTAAGCCAGTGGATACACGCCACTTTTTTCCATTCATAAAGTCAAAGAACTAGGCATGTGCTGAAAACCTAAAAGTCATTCAAGGACTGGACTTTAATGTATTTTACCTTTCAGTGTTTTAAATACTTCTATAAGATCTTTATATCATGAAAATACTTAAGACTCCTCCAATCTTTTGTTGTAGTTAAGAAAAGTTAATGTGAGCTCTATCCTTTAACAGATTTTTAAGTGTACAATATAGTATTATTGACTATAGGCAAGATATTGTATAGTAGATCTCTAGAACTCATTCATGTTGTTTAACTGAAACTTTATGCTTGCTAATTACTTGTCATTGGATGGGAGCAGCTCCTGGGGAGGTTCTTTTTGACTGAGGGCAATGCTCAGGGAGAAACTCTGCTGTGAGCATTAAGCTCACAGGGGAATGGAAAACTCAGTCCTTACAGGGAGGCATTTGTGGTCACACCAGAGCATCTGCTACACTGGTCCATTCCCCTTCTCTTCGGGCTCTGGCAACAACCAGCCTGATTCTATGAACTTGACTAATTTCGATGCTTCATATAATTTATATGATGCAATATGTGTCTTTCTATGATACACTTATTTCACTTAGCATAATGTCCTCAGGGTTCATCCATGTTGTTACATATTGTGGAACTTTCTTATTTTTAAAGCTGGACAGTATTCCAGTGTACATACATGCCACAATTTCTTGATTCAACTGTTAAAAAACATTTAGGTTGCTTCCGTATCTTGGCTATTGTGAATAGTACTACGATGAACATAGAAGTGCTAATATTTCTTTGAGATGCTGGGGAATCTTTTAATATTAAGTGCATAAAAATCATACTCATTCCCTGCCTTTTTCCTCCCCTCATTATTCTTTGTCCTCGTCAAACCTCCTGCCTTATATAGATAGCATTCCTGACATACACATTGACTGATGTGTTTTCATAGCATGAAAAGTATACCTTGCTTTAACTTAATCTATTCCAGTTTTACATGTAACATTTTTGCTTATATTGTATCTTCAATGGAACATCATCTCCTGTAGTGCTGACCAGACACAACACAAGCTGATTCAAGTCATAGATTTCTGTACTTGAGACTCAGCTTCACATCTGTCCTAATTGTTCATTTTTTTACTCAAATAATATTTCTAGTACAGTATAAGCCTTAAAACATAGGTAATCTATCAGAAAGTATACATGAAAATAAGACCCACTGAAATCATTAATCATGTCCCCCATGGCTAACAAAATACAAATACTCAAAACAAATTGAGTGAGAAAATTGGTCATAATCTCAAAAGCAGACTCTTACACTTTTATATCTTATAAAGGAACACTTAACTTTCTCTAAGAAATCATAAACACTTGAACTTTTAAACATGGTTGGATGACTTAATTCCAGTGTCACTGGAGCAAACTGGAGCTTATCATTTTACCTCAGTGAAGTAAGGCTTATTTGGAATATATTCAGAGTTCTTAACTTTATGTTGAATGGAATCATAGAAGATAACTAATGTCACTGTAGGTAATGCTCCACTGATGTTAATGATCAATGAAAGGTCCATTTTGAAAGAATCATCTGGAACATCATGGCCTGGGAGAAAGAATGAACCTTCAATTAAACTGATGACAAGCCTTAAAGCATTTTTGTTTAAAGCTATAGAAGATCTGATTACACCACTGACAATTTATTTTACTAATTTCATTCATTCACCATTCATTCATTCATTCATTCATTCATTCACAACTCCTACCTAATCTTGAGTGGGAACACAGCCATAAACTATCATTGTTCCATGAGACTACAAAGCACATTATCGTTCTGCTTCCAGCGATGATAGACTAACTCGTATCATATTTGCCCTCCCTCTGTAAACAACCAGAAAACGGAATAAAATTTATGAAACAACTATTTTCAGACATTAAATAACAGAGAGCACAGGACTAAGACCTTTAAGAGAAAATAAATAAAAAAAGGCAAGGCCTATGATTTGCCCGGTTTTCTACCCCGGCATCTGGACAGCCATGTAGTGATGGGAAAACAAACAGACTATGTAGGTTTTGCTAAACAAGGAAATAGATTCAAGTTCTGGTGGGCTGAGGAGCTGTACTTTGTGGACTTACGGACTTTGCTGATGAGGACTAATGATGAGGTGACATAAGTTGCCCTCAAATCTGTGCCTGAATACAAGCTAAACATGCATAGAATGAGACTGTGCAAGCAGGACTAATAACAAGTACAACAATTACTATGGAAAACGGAACTATCAGGCAGCTATAAGCTAAACAATTAATAGAGCTCAGAAAATGCTAGGAGACCTTTTTAAATACCTAGGGCATTCAGGAAAGAGCTCAGAATATGCCTTAGGAGCAGAACTACACTAATTATATGTTAAGGCTCTACAACTACATAATAAAATTTAAAAACTAAGTCTTGAAAGGAGCAAACTGATTTCCAAGCATTTTAACTGCCTGCAAAAAAAAATCCCCCAATGCTCTTTGGAGGAAGAAAACAAAATCCAATCAACACAAAACATCACAATGTCCAATATCGAACCCCCCCCAAAAATCAGATTTGTAAAGAAGCAGGAAATATGATCTATAACCATAAAAACTGTCAATAAAGACAGTCATAAAAATAAGAGATGATGGAATTATTAGATAAGAACTTTAAAAGCTATTTAAATGTATTCAAGTATTTGAATAAAAACAAGGAACACAATGAGCAATGAAATTAAAGATATGTAAAAGGGATGAATGGGGCATTCCAGAACTGCAAAATTAACATCTGAATTGAAAAATTCACTGGCCTACATTAGCAGTAATATAAGAGGAAATGTAAGAGACAATTAGGAAAAATGAAGTCATAACTATAGAAACTGTGTTGACTAAACAGAAGAAAAAGACTGGAGGATGAAAGAGCCTGTGTGGCAATATTAAGTGGCCTAACATGAATTAAAGAAGAGGAAGAAAAAAAAAAGAAATAAAGGTCAATTTCCTCTTACTTAAAAAAAATCCTATAAACCCACAAATCAAAGAAATTCAATGTATCTTTATATATATATATAAAGATATATATATATATATATATATATAGCTATAGCTATAGATATAGCTATAGCTATATATAAAGGAAACTACATCAAGACACATTGTAATTAAATTGTTAAAAACATGTTAAAAGAGGCACACCCTGGTGGGTCAATCACCTCCAAAGGAATGCAAGGTCACAATACCCCTGGGTTCCAGTTCTTGAAGAGAGTGGGAGGAGGGGCAGGGTGGTTGGTAACCAGTATATAATAAAAATAATAAAAATAAAATAAAATGCATCTTCCTCTTCTCTCTTCCTTCCTGCCTGCCTACTTGCCTTCATTCCTGCCTGCACCTCTCTTTTAAAACAAAACAAGTTAAAAAAGTAAAAAGCTTAAAACCTGCCAGATAAAAAAGATGCAATGCACAGAAAAACAAAGATAAGAATGACTTCTGACTCTTTTAAAAAACAATGCAAACCAGATAATTTTTAAATGCTGAAGAAAAATCTATTTACAGTAAAAATCCCTAAAACTTAAAGGCAAAATAACAGATACTAACAGATAAACAAATCCTGGGAGAATTGAGCAGCATAGGATCAGCATTGCAAGAAAAGCTAAAGGAGTTATTGAAGATGTGGACGGTGCTATCAAAGGGAAAGCTGGATCTAAACAAAGGAAAGATGAGTCTCAGACACAATAAATGTTTGGTAAATATAAAATATATTTTCTTTCTTTAAAAGATTATTTACTCTTTGAAGTAAAATAGCAATAATTGAGTGTTTATAACATATTTAGAATTTTTAAAGTATATAATAATCAGGAGGAAAAACAGACTACCTTTTTTTTTTTTTTTTACTGTGGTAAAATACATAAAACATAAAATTTGCCTTTGTGACCATTATTTTTTTTTAAAGGAAAGGTACAGGCAGGAATGAAGGTGAGTAGGCAGGCAGTCAGGAAGAGAGAGGAGGGAGAAGCAGTTATTTACGTATATTTAGTTGTTGAAACTGGTTGTTCATCAACCCCACATGGATTCAAAGCCTGGTGTATGTAGCCTGCATTCCTTCAGAGGTGACTGACCTAACCACTACTCCATCAGGGGACACCCTTTGTAACCATTTCTAAGTGCACAATTCAGTAGCACTAACTAACATTCACAGTGTTGTGCAATTATCCTTCTTAGCTATATCATGGCCTGGGAGGGAGAATGAACTTAATTAAACTGGCAACATGACTTAAAAGTGTTTTATACATACATGCATACATAAATACACACATGTGTGTGTATATAAAATTGATTTTCAACAAAAAATCCAAGAAAATTCAATGGGGGTAGAAAAGTCTTTTCAATAAATGGTGCTAGAACAACCAAACACATGGGAAAAATGAATATCAAACATCAACTCACAAGTTAGCTTGAAATGGATCATAGACCTATATGTAAGATCAAAAATTGTAAATTCTAAAAAAAACCCCAACGATATTTACAACCTTAGAATAAGCAAAGATTTCTTAAATGAAAAAAAAAAAAAAAAAAAAACCTAATCATAAGAAAAGATAGATAAATTTGACTTGAATAAAACTATAACTTGGTCTTAGAAGGATATCACTAAGAAAGTGAAAGGCAAGCCACAGACTGGAAAAAAAATTTTAATACATAAATCTGACAAGAGACTTATATCCAGAAAATATAAAGAACTCTTAAAATATTGATGACAAGACAAACAAACTAATTATATTTTAAATGGACAAAAGGATTTCATAGATACTTCACAAAAGAGGATATATAAATGACCAATAAGCACATGAAAAATACTTAATATTATTAGTCATGATGAAAATGTAACTTAAAACCACAATGAGATACCACTATACACTCTCTAGAATGACTAAAATTAAAAAGACATTAATATCAAGTTTTGGCAAGGTTGGGAACACTTAGGACTGTGACACATTGCTAGTGGGCATGTAATATAGTTCAACCACTTAGGAAAATGATTTGGCAGTCTCCCACAAAGTTCATGTATTTTTACCAACTGATTCAAAAAGTTCACTCTTAGATACTCCTGAAGAAAAAGAAAAAACATGTCCCACAAAGACTTGTAAATGAATGTTTATAGCAATTCATTTTTAATAATCCCAAACTGTAAACAACTCAAATGTCCATCAACAGATGAATGGATAAGCTAATTGCAGTATATAATGGACTACTCAGCTAGAAAGGAATGAACTTATACATGCAACATGGATGATTCTCTGAAACATGCTGAGCAAAAGAAGAGCCAGACACAATAGAGTATCTGATGTGTGATTCCACTTAAAAGAAATTCTAGAACATTCAAAACTAATTTTTCAGTGATAGAAATCATATCAGTGGTTGCTTATATCCCAGGGGTGGGTGGATCGTGGAGAAGTATAGGAATTGACCGCAAAAGTTAGAAGGGAAAAAGCTTGCTGGGGGGCGGGGGTGATAGACATAATCTATATCCCTACAGGGAGATGGTTAGATAGATACATCTGCTAAAACTCATCAAACTGTGTGCCATTTTAAAAAGAATTCCCTTTATTACGTCTAAATTATACCTCACTAAAGATTATTTAAAAAATCCTTTAAAAGGCAGTCTGTAGTAACATTTAGTTAACATATATATATATATATTAATTTAAAGCAATACAACTTTTCACTAAGCACCAAGAATACAAAGTTGAACTAGACATCTTGCTCCATAAACCTTTTTTCATAAACATAGGTATATAGATAATTATTATATAAAACAAATTGTGATCACATACTTTTACAATTTCAAAGAACTATAAAGGGGCAAGAATTAGTTCATCTCCTAAAGCTTACAGGATGTGGATCGCAAATTTGCAACAATATACATAGCATATTTATGAAATTATTGGATAGCAAGTTATATAATTAGGACTTTAATATTTAATTTAATAATAATATTTAATAAGTAATGAAGACCGGATGGATTAGAAAACTGATCAGTCACATTGAAATAATGAAATAAGAGTCCTATTTGACAAAATACACAAAAACCAACTTAAAGTGGATTAAAGATGTGAATGTAGATCTGAAACAGAATTTCTAGAAGAAAAAACAGGGGATAAGCTAACACATTGGGCAATAGTTTTTTTTTGGGGGGTTGACAAGAAAAATTAAGGCAATAAAAGCAAAAATAAGCGGAACCACATTCAACTAAAATGCTTCCGCACAGCAAAGGATACCATCAACAAAGAAAAGGCAACACAAAGTGAGAGAAATATTTGCAAATTAAATATCTGATAAGGGGCTTATAACTAAAATATATAAAGAACTCATACAACTTAATAGTGAGAAAAAAAATGATCTGATTAGAAAATAGGCAGAGGAACTGAATAGACATTTTTCCAAAGAAGACACACAAATGGTCAACAGGTACACAGAAAATTGCTCAACATCACGAATCATTAGGGAAATACAAGTCAGAACCACAATGAGATATCACCTCATGCCTATTAGAATGGATGATATAAAAAAGACAAGAGCTAACAAGTGTTGACAAGGATATGGAGAAAACGGAATCCCTGTACACTTTCGGTGGAATGTAAATTAGGGCAGTTACTATGGAAAACAGTCCAGAAGTTCCCCAAAACACTAAAAATAAAACTACCTTGTGACTCAGCAGTTTCTTTTTTTATATATCCAAAGGAAACAAAATCACTATCTCTAATAGATGTATGTATCTTTATAGTCACTACAGCATTACTCACAGTAGCCAAGACATGGAGACAACACAAGTGTTCATCAACGGATGAACTGACAAAGAAATGTGAGATATATAGATATATAAGTCATATGGAATATTGTGGAATATAAATCACACAAATAATATGGAATGCTATTCCGACATTAAAAAGAAGGAAATCTTGTTTTTCCAACAACAAAGATGAAAATCTTAGAGCATTATACTTAAGTGAAATAAGCTAGACAGAGAAAGACAAATATTATGTTTATGAATGTATGATCTCACATATAAATGGAATCTAAAACCCAAATTCATAATGCAGAGAACAGACAGGTGGTGTCAGAAGTGGGTTGTGGAGGTGGAAAGAAGGGTGAAGGTGGTCAAAAGGTACATACTTGCAGTTATGAGATATATGGGGGCATATAATGTACAGCATGGTGACTAGTTAACAATGCTATATTGGATATTAGAAAGTTGCTAAGAGAATAGATCTTAAAAGTTCTCATAAAAAATAGCTATATGAAGTGATAGTTAACAAAAATTATGTGGTGATCATTTAACATTATATACATATGCCAAATAATTATGTTGTATATTATAGACTGGTTATGATATTATATGTCAATCATATCTCAATAAAACTGGGGGTAAGAAAAGAACCAATGGACTTCAATATGTTTTATCTTTATCACATTATTTTATAGAAGTAAATTGAATAAAGGGACAAGTGTGAGCTTTGGAGTCAAATAATAATAATAACAATAATAATACTAATGTTAACAAAATTGTAACTGCCATTTTGAGGTGTTTACCAGGTTACTGGCAGTGGGCTAAGTTCTCTGCATGCCTAACCTTATTGAATCTTCACAATGAATCAGTCTGTGAAGAAGATACTATTATTATTATTACCCATTTACAGATAAAAAAACTAAGGATTAGAAAATGAAGTAACTATGCCCAGGTTTATATAATTTATCATCGACAAAGCCAGGAACTGAACCCAAGTGCATTGAACCTGGAACCCCAACTAAAAACCATCTCACTTTACTGCCTCAAATTCCAGTTTGTTATTTATTAACTGTGTGTCTTTAGGCAAGAAACATAAGGCCTTTGGGCCTCAGATTTCTTGTCTATAGGGCAAGAATAATGTTTGAAGGGCTATTATAGAGATGAGATGATTTAAGTTAAATCACTTAGCATAGTATTTGGAAGGGATCTAATAAAATTAGCTTCTCTTTCTTGTTTACTTTATACTGAATTTATAACATGTATAATATAGGACTTTGGGAGGATCAAATGAGAAAATTACATAAAAGTCCTTTGCAAACAATAGAACACTATGATTATTATAATAAACATCCAGAAACTTAACTGTGACTTTTAAAAATTCAGCATGCAAAATTCAAACTCTGGTGTGCCCTGGTGGAGTAAGATTAGATCTGCCGTTGAGCACAGTCCACATACATCCCAAGAACCCGGGTTCACATTCCAGGGCTGGGGAGAACAACCAAGATCAACTAAATAGAAATAAAACAAAATGCTTCTTTCTCCTCCATCCTGCTTGCCTACTTGCCTTCATTCCTTCCTGTCTTTTTCCTTAAAAAGAAAAATTCAAACTAAGATTGCACTAAAATGGTAGTTTCCAAACATGACCGAACAACAGAATCAAGAAAACAAGAATTTGAAAAAAAAAAAAAAATTTGCAATCCAGAACTTTGAAGATTTTGTGAAAAATATATTTCACCAAATCTATGGACAAAAAAATTCAGAAGAAACTATTATCAAAATATGCACAAGTGAAAATTTCTGATAAAGCTTAAGCAGTTCACAGCAGTTTCAGACGTTGAATCAATTGAATCAGGTTTTCAAGTTGCTGATTTCCCTCAACTCTTTGGTGATAAATTCAATCAAGATATTAATTTCTGAGCTAACAGAAGAGCGTGAAAAAGTGACTTTCCATTAAGATGCCAGAGTAAGTTCACCCATTCAAGCATCTTCCTGCTTCAAAAATATAGAAAAGCCTGCAAAAAAAAAAGAACAGCCACATGCAAAAGAATGAAACTAGATTGCTCTCAAGCATACACAAAAATTAATTTAAAATTGTTTAGAGAGTTGGATATAAGACTGGAAATCATAAAATACAGAGAAGAAAAGATAGGCAATACATGTTCCATGACATCAGCCTCAGAAATGCTTTTTGGACTCAACTTCAGCGGCAAGGGAAATTGAAACAAACATAAATGGGATTACATCAAACTGAAAAGTTTCTGTATATAGAAAGAAACTATCTTCCAAACAAAAAGAAAATCAACAGAATGGGAGAAGATAACTGCACATCATATATCCAACAAGGGGTTAATATCTAATTTATATATATATATATATATATATATATATATAATGAGTACAACTCAACAACGAAAGCAAACAAAAAAACAATTAGAAAATAGGGAAAAGAAATGAATAGGCACTTCTCCAATGAAGACATAGATGGCTAAGAGGCACATGAAAAAAATGCTCATCATTACTTATTATTAGGGAAATGCCAACCTAAACTACAGTGAGGTATCACCTCACACCTATCAAACAATTTATATTTAAAAAAAACACAACTAGAAACAAGCTTTGGCAAGAATGTGGAGAAAAAGGAACTCTTGTATAAGGTTAGGGGTAAATTGGTGCAGCCACTAAGGAAATATATGGAAGTTCCTCAAAAAATTAAAAATAAACTACCATATGATCCAACAATTCTATTTTTAGCATCCATCTGAAGAATATGAAAACACTAATTAAAGAATATATATGCACCCCTATGTTCATTGCAGCACTATTTACACTAGACAAGAGCTGGAAGTAATCTAAGTGCCCATTTCAGATGATTTGATAAAGAAAGTTACACCCTTGTGGCTCAGTGACTAAGGTACAAGTCATGTAAAATCCTAGGACCTGGGTTTGAGATCCAACTGGCGGAAGGAAAAACAAAACCAAAAACAAAAAGAAAAGAAAAAAGAAAAGCTAAAGAGATGTGGTATATATACACAACAGAATATACTATTTTAAAAAATAGATGCAATCTCGCCATGGATGGAACCAGAGAATTATGCGAAGTAAAGTAAGTCAAAAGGAGAAAGTTAAATACCAGGTGATTTCACTCATATATGGAACATAAACAAAACAAACAAACAGACAAATCAAAATAAATACTGACCCTTGCACTCTGACAACAGAACTGGGGTTACCAGAGGGGAAGGAGAGCGGGGATGGAAGCAAACGGTAGTGAGGGTCTAATGGACAGTAATGGAGGATTATTAAAAATTTGGTGATGGGTGTGGGTGATAACCTATGTTTGAGGAAAAGTGAATTTGCACAACTAAAATTTGCATAGTGTTGTAAAAAAATTTACCTCGATTAAAAAATGTATTATAAAAAATACACAAATTACACAGGAAAAATATAAAAAGCAAAATCCAGAATGGTTCTTACTTTAATGGCCAATTGGTTTTTCAAAAAGGGTACCCAAACAAATCAATGGAAAGTAAATAGTCTTTTCAACAAATAACACTGGGACAACTGGATATACACATGCAAAAGAATGAAGTCGAACACTTACCTTATACCATATAAAAATGAATTCAAAATAGACCTAAGGCCTAACTTTAAGAACTGAAACTATAAAACTCATAGAAAAGAATTACTGGCGTTAACTGTTCTGAACATCTAAAGCACAAGCAATCTTAGAAATAGATAATGAATAAATTAGACTTTCTCTAAATAAAAAAAAAACTTTGGTGCTTCAAATATAATGAGAACAGAGAAAGGTACAAGTCCTCATGGAGCTTACATTCTAGTAGGGTGAGACAAACAAAAAATAAGATATATGATAAAACATAAAGTATGTTACATGGAGACAGGTAATATGGAGAATAACAGTGCAGAAGTGGAGACTAGGTATTGTTGGAGGGAAGGTCTTCATGGAGGGATAGAGTATGCTGCCCAATAGGAAGTCTTACATTGTAGAGATTTAAGTTCTCCCAGAAAATTATATGCAAATTAAATACATTCCTAATCAAAATGTCAAAAGTTTCTTTAATGAAATGTGACAATTTGGTCCTAAGTTTCATATGGAAGAGAAAATGTGCAAAAGAAAATAGTTGAGACAACTCTGAAAAGGAAAAAAAGGCTAGGCATTTCCTAAGACCATCAAAATATATTGTAAAGTTCTAGTTACTGAAACTGTGTGATACTGTTCTACAAAAAGAAAGACTAGTGGGGTAAAACAAAGAGCAAATGTAAATGTGGCACATTTTAAAAGTGGGGGGAAAATCCAATTTTCTGTTTAACTAAAGTCGCTAATGATTTGTAGCTTTTCTGCTAATTCTCTTTGATGTTCCCCAAAAGAGATAACTGTATCCTTATTTTCTATTCTGATGCATCTAGTGGCTTTCTCTTCTCTAATAGCATTGACTAACATCTGCAATATCAGATAAAATAATGATGAAAGTGGTCACCCTTGTCTTATACTCAACTTTAGTGGGAATGCCTTTAATGTTTTTGATCAAATATGATGCTAGTTTATCTCTATCTCTGTCTCTCTCTGTCTCTATCTCTATTTCTCTCCATCTCCATATTATTGTCATCTATAAAATTTATGTACATAAATTAGTGTTAAGAAAACATGACAATTTTTGTACTTTATCATTTTAAGAAAGTATTCACTGGCTCTTACTGTATTGTTTCTAGAGAAATGGATATTTAATTTTGTCAAATGCTTGGATCTATTAATTTGATGTCTTACTTGTGATGATTATGATTTTCTAATAGTGAAGCATTTTTGCATTCTGGAATAAATTGCACTTGATCTGGTACATGCTCAATGTGCTATTGGTTTCTATTTGTAAAGATTCTATTTATGTTTTTTTGCATCATTATCCAAAAGTGAGATTGGGCTCTAGTTTTTTTGTTGGTAAATTATATTTTCCTAGAAAATCAAGCCTCAACTTCTTCCACTCTCACAAATATAAATGGAGTATCCAGAGGTTGCACAACAAATTAATGCTGACATGGACAAGAATCCAACTGTCTTCTATTAAACCAATATTTTTTTGAAGAGAAAGACACACTTTACTCTATTAAGTAGTTCATCTTGGTTGTTCTCACCAGTTCTGGGACATGAACATTGGACCGGACCTTGGGATGTATGAGGACTGGATCCACCTGTACTTGACTAGGGCATGTGCCTATTAAGGAAAATTTTAAGGGAGTCTGTAAAGACACAAAAAAATTCACCCTTCTCAAAAATTTTTTAAGAAAAATACGTTTTTCATGAAATTGTTATTTGTTAATGTGTGATAGGTTTGTTATTATTTAACAATTAATACACAGATTTTCTTTATTCTAAATTTTAATATGCAACATGGTAAATTTTAATAGCTATAATCCATAAAAAAGTTCTTTGGGGCCATAAGTAATTTTCAGGAGCCCCCAAAGTCTGAAAACTGTTATCCTACCAAGTTATCTATATCATGCAGGTTTTTAAATGTATTTGCATAGAGTTGTGGTTTTTAAAACTGTCTGTCTTTTAATAGTTATTTCCCCTTGACATTCATTAATTCTTGTCATTAGGCTTTCTCTCCTTTTTAAAAAATTAGGTTAATGTTACAATTGTTTATTTTTTTAGTGCACTATCCTATTGATTTATTTACATCAATTTCTTAACCTCATTCATTTCTACTTTTAACCTTACCCACTTTTCTTTTGCTTTCCTTCCACTTACACTTTTATTTTCCTTTTTGTCACAGCTTTATTTTATTTATTTTAATATTTATTAACATAGGTATTAATAATTTTAATTTTCTTTGAGCACTGCTCAGCTATGTCCTTGAGAAGCTGATATGTCTGTCTTTAATATCACAATTTTCTATAAATTCTGTCATATCATTTTGCATTTCCCCTTTGGTCCTGGAGCTCTTTGAGCATACATTTGAAAGATCACGAATACCATGAGCTTTGTTTTTCTCTTTGTCCTCTGGGCTCCTTATAAAATGCTGCAAAATTTGAAATAATAGAATTTGGAAGCATGTTACTTTACTGTTTACCTGTTTGTACTCTGCAAGCCCGTGCCAGGTTTGTGACAGGTGAGTTTGGACCAGATGCCCCCAGAAATTCCTTACAATCCTAAGATTTAATTACTCTAAATTTACATGGATAAGCACTTCCTACTGGTGGTTGCCAGAGCCTTGTGGTGTAACCAAGGTCCCATTCCCACCTGTGAGTGAGGAGTTATTGCTTTATAAACCCTCAAAACCCTAGGGTTGTGAGAAAGGAAGGTAGAGCGGAAGTTATACTCTGTATGAAAGGAAGTGATTCTTTTTAAAATATATTGTATTTAAATACAATATTAAAGGGAATGTATGATTCTGTACTGTAAGAGTATGGCTGTTGAACACTAAATTGGGAAAAAAACAAATCAAAATTGGTTTTTGGTAGCCCATGGATAAAATGCCAGGAAGGTGCCAGCAGGGAGTGTGCTCTCTGAGAGCACAAGAGAACAGAGTTTTTGAGAAAACACCTGGGACACCTCAGAACATAGAATTTAGGCAATCAAACAGAACCAGAAAATAAATGCATCAGCATAAAATGAACCAATCAGCCACTTCACTGCTTCTGAATTATGCTGACAGTGGTAACATTCTTCCAAATACAGATGGTTTGTTGATTTAATGGGTAGCAGCAAAGTGCAAAGGTAGTGGCAAAGGTGCTCTCATGTCAGTGTAGGAATAGGGGTCCTTTGGGCTCTGTGACACACAGTTCCCCTTGCTAGAGAGAAGCCATGTGTGATTTCTGCCCCCAACAGAACACCCTGTGATGTGCCTTGAGTTCCCACTCAAGTGACCATAGGCAGTGGCCCTGAAAGCAGGGGGCTTGGCTCATAATGGCCAGAAGCATTCAGTCTCTCACTTTATCCTAACACTCATCTCCTTTAAGTCTTTCTACTTGGCTGCAGTCCATCTAGGAGTGGGGCACAGAACGAGGACATAGCTTTCTCTTTGAGGGCTATAGCATTTCCTGATGAAAATCTGTCACATAGTACTTTTCCTCCATTCATTTGGATGTGGAACCTGATATGAGGAATCCCTCTTCCCACAATGGTGTCTAAATGCTTTTTGTTTTTTAAGATGTTTCCTTTCCCATACAAGGAAAGTTACATGTATTGTGTGATCCTGGAAGAATCCAACTATTGAAGTTTTCGATTTCATGATAGGAGAGACCTGGGAGGGGCACTAATGGAGAAATGGCAATATGAAACACATTTTTTAATATTCTCTACACTTAGTGCTTGTAACCTTTCACTAGTTTGATCCTGTCGTTTAGGATAAATGTTTTAATTAAAATGATATTTCAAACAGCCAGCAGCCCTGAGGCTAAAAGCAATTGCGAGGAATAAAAATACTGCCAAAGAGCCCAATCTCATTTTCTAAGGCACTACCTCTAGAACTGCTCCTGCCTGCGTCCACTGGGCTGGAGCCAGCTGGCTCTGATTCTGAGGATGACATCAAGCCCCTCGCCTGGTTGTTCTCTGAGTACTTTGTCACACCTGGCACGTCACTCCATCAAAGGTGTCTGAGCTATACATCCCAAGTGGATTTAGACTTGAGCAGCTTTCACTTCTTCATTTTGACAATATTTATAACCTTAGTTCAAATTCAGTCAGGCAAGATACCTGAAGTGTTATATTTAGCAGGACAGACTCGGTGAGCCATCATCAACTTTGTTGTATACTAGGTATCACTGTTGGACTAGACCAGTGATGAATAGGTTTGTAGGTACTTTGATTCCATGAAAGGGTTGCAAGGATTACTCTGGGATAAAGGGACAATAAGGAACTCAACCAAGAGCTGTACCTGACCTGTTGTCTTACTTTAATCAGAATAAATTTACTTGAATCTGTTTTATAAATTAAAATCTTATGTATAGTTTTTCTTAGAAAAAAATTGTCCTAGTACCAAAAACTACTGAACAAAAATTAATATTTATGGTTTGCAGATTTCCTGGAGAATGCATGGATCTCTCTGCCTTTCAGACTAACTCTTATGAGTCCTAAGAACCCACAGTATTTAATAGGTCTCCAGATTCTGAAAGGATCTCTTGAGGAGTAACCATTACCTTAAAAAGGTGATTTTGGGATTTGTATTTGGCCTTATATTTTAATTAAGTTATTGACATCAGAATCAGACTAAGATCTGATTAGGCTTGAATTGAATGGGCTTGAATGTGATATGGATCTTTTTGCCTTTGGCTGAAGCTCCTAAACTAAGAAGTTAGAATTCTAAATTCTTGTCCTTAGACTTATTAAGTCGGGCAATATTGGGTTCCAAAACATCTTTGCTGTCTTGTGTTCTTGTGGTAGTAAGGGGACCCACATCCCTGGTAATCACTTTGTCAGAGATGGCTTCATGGGTGATATGTGAATGAGGGGTCTAAGAGGTGAGGAGTTTTTGGAAAGGCAGAGGAATGAGAGAGAGCACCTTTGCAGCCTCATGAACCAAGCTAAGGAAGCAGAAAAGCACAAGTTAAATTTGAGGACTAATGAGTACAGATCTTCAATCTGGAGTGAGAAATTGTGTAGTTGGAAGTTAACACTATATGGCATTTTGTTTGCAAAGGCCTTGATGCTAAGCTATAGATTGGCCTTTCATCTAGGCAGTAGGGAGCTTTTCCAGGTGTGTGAATCAGGGATGTGCTTTGATGAAAAGTATACTTTGGGCTTTGTCTGGCCTAGTTTTTCTGAATATATGGGAAAAGTAGGGAGGGAGCAGCCATAACAGTATGAGGGTACAAGTTAGGCGACTTAAATAAGGGTAATATTTACTTTTGAAAACAGTATGCAGGGGTCCACAATGGTGACCCAGTTAGAAATCCTGTACTTTTTAGAATCTTCATTTTTATTCCTGTTACATTTTAGCTAGTTCCTGAAAGGTTCGTAGATCTTGAAAAAGGCTTTGCTGGGTTACATTTCTGCTCCATAAGAAGAGGCTTTATAATGTATTATAGATAAAAATCCAGAATATCTCATGATTTTATCTCCCTAGAAAGTTGCTTGAAAGAAAGGTTTTTTATTTTTATTTTTTATAGAGAGGAAGGAAGAGAGAGGCGGAAGAAGCATTGAAGGAAGGAAAGAAGAGAAGGAAGTGACATCTTTATTTAGTTGTTTATTTTGGTTTTTCACCATAGCCCCTGGTCTTGAACCCAGGTCCTGGGGCTGAATGTGATTTCCTGACAGTCTCTCAGCCACCTGAGCCCCCAGGGCATGCCAGAAAGGTTTATTTTCAAGTAGAATGCTTGAAAGAATTTTATCAAATGTTCAAAGCAACCGCATTTTTCAATAATACTGTGAGCCATTTCGTAGGTCATGGCTTTTCTGGGAGAAACCAAATCCCAGCATTTAAAAAGATTAAGGAGTCTAGGAAGAATACACACATGGATGTAAAGATTTTAAAGTCAAGGAAATACCATTTCCCTCTCTCAGTACAGATTCCACACCTCTTTCCATACTACCCTTATTCACTCGAATTAATTTCCAACCCATCTTTGTGAAACAGCTAGTTCAAAACTAGAATTTTTTGAGGACTCTTTCCTGTAGAAAGAACTCCAAACACCGATTGCTCATAACACAAACAAGTATTTATCACTTATAGTAGTTACTGGTAGTTACAAACTGGCTGTGATTCTGTTCTGTTTGCCTTTCCATCATGAGACTCGGGCTGACCATTTTGGGGGCAGTGGGAGAACTAAATGAGTTGGCATTCATGAAGGAAATTTTGTTGGTTTCCATGCCATTGGCAAAAGCAGGTTCTACAACCAAGCCAACAGGATAGAGAGGCAAATCACTTGGTGATGGGTGGAGATATATTTATTCCTTACAAGAAAGTCAGAAAATGAATAATTGGGAACAACCATACAAAATACTCAGGGTCCTCCCTATTGATGACATTCATTCATTCAGCAAGTTTTTAGGGTTACCTATCTATGGTCTAAACATAAAATGAAAAAAGAATAGAAACAAGAAAGAGACAAGGAAGCTCATCTCTCCAGATATAATCACATCCTTTGTAATGTCAGTCTTAGGGAAAAGGACCCTGGTGGGAATGGCTTCAGTCAATCCATGAATTTAGTTTAATGAAGCCAAATTCTAGTTTCAGAAGTCTAAATCTAAAATGTAATGCCTTGATAAATCTCTGGCTTTCTTTTTTTGAGACCAGTTATGGATCCTTTTCTTTACCTTAGAAACCAAAAAAGGGAAGAAAAACTGTGAAGTACTTCAGTCATTCAATGGGAAAGAAACTTGTAGAACTTTCCTAAGGAAAAGTCAGGTCTATTCACACATATTTAGCCTACTAAGGAATCATAATTCTAAAAATAAGCACAAAATCCAATGCAGGATGACATCTTTGCATCTGTAGTTTGCTGTTCCCACCTTAAGTCTAGAGTCCTGTGAGTTTAGGGTCCCTTGTGACTGGGTTCATATGCTTCCTAACTTTGACTGTCAGTCCTAGCTCCTGAAAGGCTGATGTTTCTAGCTCACAACTCTAACTTCTTGGCTCAGATTGACATCTACGTGTTTCTGAGAATCTCTTCATCTAGAGACTTTACTTTCAACTTTGCCTTGCAGCATTTGGTCTCTTCTGGAAGAATTTGTGAAGTATTTTTACAATAGTAATGTTACACTATAGTCACTTAATCAAGTATTATTTATAAATGTCTTTGGATATTAGCAATGTAAGAGTCTGGAGATCAGAGCAGTAAGTAACGACTCCTCCAGAATCCTTTTTCTAACCCACCAGACTTAGCTGGATCCCCATGTACTTTATTATTTTTTTTCAAAGGAAATGTGCAGGCAGAAATGAAGGCCAGTGAGAGAAAGGTAAAGAGAGGAGAAAGCATTTCTATTTATTTTATTTAGTTGTTCATCTTGGCTGTTCTTTCTGGACCCTGGGATGAAAATCCAGTCCTTGGGCTGTGTGTGAACTATGTTTGGTCAGAGGCAACAGATCCAACTACTACCCAACCAGGGCATGGCTATTATTTAACCATTAACTATTTGTCACCATCTTTTCAACATCTATCTTCCTCATTAAGCTGTAAGCTTCACTTTTTTAAAAAAACTATGTTCCCAGGACATAGTACCAGCCACATAAGTATATATTTGTTGATTGATTCACCAGTGTTAGGCTAACTGCTTAATACTTTAAGAATTTAGCTTTTTCATCTATAAATTCAGGGAACAAACTAGATCATTCTCAAAGTCTTTACCAGAAGAAACTAATTTTTTTTATCATGGTGTGTGAAGTGTACTGATGTCAAAAACTTGATATGAAATACATTAAAAACATAAGATGGATTGAGGGATGGAGTTCTATAGGTAAAGCAAATATAATGAAATGTTAATTGTAGCATATAGGTATCAAGTCTAAGGATGCTCAGTCTACAGTTACTTCAATCTGTGAGTTTTTAAAATTTTCATGATAAAATATTGGGAAAAAAATGTCAGGTTCAAGGTAGCCTAAAACATGGACTTTGGTTGGAAATAAAACTGAAGGATAATAATTCAATATAAAAATCATTAACAAGAGTCTGAGATTATGAATATAACAAAGAGACAAAGTAGACACATAAATTACAGAAAAAAATTGTGTAAGCTTACAAAAAATATGTGTAAGTAGTAGAGACAATGTGCATTGTAAGAATTTAGAGAGGTAAGAACAGTAATTGGAGATGACTGAGGTGACCAGAAAGTGCTTCATGAGTAGGTGATGTTTCACCTGGGCCTTGAAAGACAGGAATGACTTTGATGGATAATGAGGATAAGGAAGGAATTTTTAGGGGCTGAGGATAGCTTAAAATGATGAAGTGAACATATGTAAGGAAGAATAAAGACAAGGGTAAGGTCAGTCAATTTTTCATCAGCTGGCTGCAACTAAATATGGAGAGACAAGGTTGAAAAGTGATGATGATAAATACAATGTATTACGTTTTCATATGTGTGAGATGTCTATACACACAGCACTTTCCATGTGTTATCCCATTTTATTCTTTTACAACCTTATGAGGCATTGCAACTACACTTGTTACTAGTGAAGGAAACTGAGGCTTAGAGAAGTTTAGTCATTTGCCCAAGGTCGCATAGCTAACAAGTGGTAGAGTTGGTAATGAAACCAAGTTTTCTGGCTAACGAGTAGATATACTGTCTCCTTGGTAAATTGAGACTAGGTTTTAGAGGACCTTAAATACAAAGAAAAGGAGTTTGGACTCCATTGTATAAGACTGGAGATCCAGTGAAAGATTTTGATCATCAGACAAGTTAAAATAAGTGCTCCTTACAGAAATGTTAAGAGATTGAATTAAGGAAGCCCAATTAGGAGAGTGCCACAGTAAGAGGTATGAATAAAGGCCCTACTCCACAATAATAACTATGTGGACAAAATAAAGGAATACTCTTTAAGAAGATATAATCTACAGACCTCTTCCTACTAATATTATATTGAAATATATTAAAAATACACTATTTTGGTATTAAATATTCAAATTGAAAACATCTTTAGAACTCAAGTTATATTGTAATAGCCCAGTGAAACTCCAAAGGCAAACGAGCAGCCCAGATGTCATTCCATTCCACTTGCCAAGTCACTCAGATCCTAAAGCTGGTTTGAAGGTGTAGGGAGTTTTGATAGGTCAGGCTTGATGAGCTAATAGGATTCCTTTGAGCCTAGCTTTGCAATTCTCCATTGTTACTGATGAACTTCAGAGTGGATTCTAGAAGTCCAAACCTGTTTCATCCCATCAGTAATGTTCCTTCTTGATAACTGGATCTAGAACAACTAGGTTTTATTAGGCAGTTACCTAACCTAACTGTCCGCTGGATGGCTATGGCTTTCTGCTGTGAACTGCCTGGAGGAGCAAGATGGAAGGGAGGAAATTCAAATTAAGAGATTATGTGGATATGGAGGTTGCTAAAAATGACCAGAGGGTGCTCTTCCCTGAAGGAGCATTTTACTACAGGTGGGCTGGGATCCTGACACAGTTCTCTTGGTGTCCTCTTTCCCCTTCTCTCAGGTTTTTTCCCTGTTAAGGGTGACAGGCTGGGGAGTATGGGTGATTACATATGACTACTGAAAACATAGACCAGTGGATAAGTGTGTGTATATGTGTGTGTGTGTGCCTGCATGTGTGTGACTATAGAAAGGAAGTTCTCAAAGAATGATACGGTATTAAGAAAAGAGTAAAAAATGGTCATTCAGAAGAAGGGATAATATTATTTTTCTACATGTTTATAATCAATACAGATTTGACTTGTAGGAGGAAAAGTACCAGCCAAGCATGAGCTCCAAGTTCAGACACTCGGAGTTACCTATAATGAGAAACAGCCTCATGGGATTATTTTGAGAATCCTATAAAACAACAGATGAATCAGACGACTTTGTAAAGTGCTTTAAATTTCAAAGTGTTATATAAACTGTAAAATACTATACACAGGAAAGGGATAATGATTTTGATTGAGGAGGAAGACATTATTCTGAATGAGTCTTTGACTTGAGAATTAGATATAAGGTTATTTTAAACAAACAACATAATTTGCCTATCAAAATGCATTTTCTCTCTTTCAAAATCAATAACCTTGCTGGAACTTGACATTTATTTTAAAAAGAAACTATTCAAAATGTATGATACTTCTTTTCTTGAATTAATTTCTCTCAGAATGTTTATAAACTACCCACATTATTTTATTAATTTATAATTACATAATTTCTGAACCTTACATATTATCTAGTATAGTCATTAGAATCGATTCTAAAAGTTTTACAAGCTCTTATAAACCCAATGTAATGATTCTTAATCTTTTTTGGTGTGTTTTGAGAATGTACCAAAATGCACAATGCACGAGACAGTTTGCAGAAGAATCTCTAGAGTCCTAGGTAAAGAACGCCTGATCTTTCAAAAGCTACAAAACCTCACATTTAAGGGCTACATATCTGAGAGCAATTATCTTCTGAGCATAAGCAACAGGCTTGTTGGAATAAATGTTAAGACTCCCAAACAAATTGAAGAAAACCACACTATGGTGGGAATGATTTTATGGTAGGAGTATTTAAAAGTTAGTCTCTTGGAGATACATGGGGCTGGCATTGTCATTTCTATAGCTGCAGTGGTTGTGGTTGTGGTTGTGTGTTCTTTGCTAGCAGGACGCTCAGGTGGCAGCATTTGCCTCCCCGTTGTCTACCCTCAACTCAACTATCTCAACCTAAGAGTCTTGGCCCTGGAAAGGGCATCAGATGGGCTGAAGATCCCTGACAGGCCCCTGTTAGTGACGAAGAAAGTCATGGTTGGCATTCCCTTAGCTACCCTTGGAGGAGTCCTGGTGCAGGGCACACCAGGCTTACTCTGGTGCTCTTTATGAGGCAGGGTTCTTGTGAGCTTCCATTTTAGGAGAATTAGCTACAAAACTCATCACAGTTCTGTAATTCTTACAAGAACCACCTCAAATGGTTGTACTATTCTCATTTTATAGATGAAAAAACTGACACAAAAAAGCTAAGTGACTTATAATCAGTCAGTTAATTAACAATTAGCAGAACCTGGATTTAAACTCAGATTTGATTTTCAAGCCCTGACTCTGCTGCCCAACACTGTCTTTTTTTCTCTGGCTTCTGTGAAACACTTCCTGCCATGCTCCTGGAAAAGAAACCCATTCATTTACCTCATGACAGACAGGGTCCCGAATGGCCACAGGACACCTAGTATTGAGATTCATTTGCCTCTGTTACTACCTTCCTTCTTGACTGTGGCAAGATCCTTAAGTGGCCTGGGCCTTGATTTTCTCATCTGCAAAATGAGGGGATAGAACTAGATGAAACTTTGAGCTGTAAAACACAGTGACTGAATGCTACGCACCCATCCCCTTCCCATAGCTGGCATGCGCCCCCAACCTGTGGTTGCTCCTGGATCACCATTAGGGCACTGCCCTCTCTGAACAATGAGCTGAAGTTATGCTCAACTCCAAGAAATTATATTGTCCATTTTCCTTACTCAGCTCATCTTTTTTTTTTCTCACTTTCCATATCTTATCTACCTTAACTGAATTCCTCAAATATTTTAACATCTATATAGTGTTCCAATTTATAAATAATGTATACTTTAATTCCCCCAAGAGACACAGCTGGTTGTTTCCATTTTTCACAAATGGTGCTACGACTAATATTCTTGTACTTGCCTCCTTGGGTACATGTGCAAGAGATTCTCTAGAGTGGATGTCTAGAAACAGAATTGCTGAGTCACAGTTTGTGCATTAAATATTGCCAAATTGTTCCCCAAAGTGTTAGGATCAACATGTTTCCACTTGCAATGTTTAAGCGTTCCATTTCCCATGTCCGCACTACTACCTATCAAGCTTATTTTTTTCCTCAAATGAACATTTTCCCTGCATTTGCCTGACAACATTTATCACTTTCTTTGTATTTGTTTATGTGCTTGCTACTGGGTTATAAATTTTGTGGAGGCAGAATTATAGTTTAACTCATTTTTATATTCTTCCCACAAAATTTATTGAGCTTAGTTAGTACACAACAGAGTTGTGAAAATAAATGAATCTTGATCTAAGGAAATAGGGAGTCCCATAAGGGCAGGGATCAGGTGTTCTATCTCTATTAATTTGGGGTAAAGATATGGGTTAGCTCCAGAGATGTTTATATAACATAAGTGGTAACAACTGGCCAAGAGACCAACCTTTGGATATCCAACTTTAAATCTTTTTTTTAAATCATGATATTCACCAAATATTTATTGTTATGAATGGCACATTTCCCAGTCTCTAAGGCCATCTTTATTACATACCAAGAGGACTGTTTCTGATGGAACTCTGTGACTACTGGCCCCACCCATTACTAAGGGTTGGATGAAAGCCATGTATCCTTTGGACTAGGGTGCTACATGACCCATGATAAATGCCTCCCCTTTTTGTCACCCCAGCAGTTCCAAGCTGACTCATTTTCTAAATAAGCCACTTGTGGTTTTTGGTCTGACATCACATGTGGAAGAATGAGTAAGTTCTTTTTTAAGAATCAGAATTATATTCAATCAGAATAAGAAGCAACGTGTATGTTACTCATGGCTCTAGAACAAGGGGTCAACAATAGTAACAGGCTCTTTTACCTTCTCCCACCCCTTTTTCCCCCCAGGGCCAAGGGATAAAGAGAAGGGGAAGGAAGGAGGTGGATATGGGTATGAACAATTTGTGTGTACATCTCATAATTTGATATCACATTATGTACAATTTGATAAAATTATATGTTGCCTCTGTTAGATTAAATAGAAGTACTGGAGCAAATTAGTTGAGACCATGAGTTCCACTGCTTGGGTTCAAATTCCAGCTCCACCACATACCAGCTGGATGACCCTGAGTGAGCTATTGAATCTTGATGTGCTGTTCATGACACAGGGTTAAGGAATAAAGGAATTGATATATGTTAAGTGCTGAGAATTATGACTGGCACTATGAAAGGGATATGAAGATAAGACTAAATATTTCTTTGAATCCATCACAATGTTTATACTCATATTAAATGATCAACAAATGCTTTTGGTGAAATGAATGCATTCTATTAAAACACAAATGCTTTTGGTGAAATGAATGCATTCTATTAAAACACATTTGGAATTGGGGGATAGAAATGAGTGTAGGTGATAGATTCTTTTTGCAAATAGAAGGAAACTTAAAGATCAGTTACCTTGAACATAGGTATTCCCTATCTGCCATGCTTTTTGTTTGCTATTAACCTGTTCCTTTGTTACGTCTGTTGTGATGAGAAGTGGGCTCCCCTTTTCCCCCCTCCCCATTGTAGGTGTCACTCAGTGGGAAGTTCTATTTTCTGTTATTTTTTTAAGTATAAAAAGAGCCTTGAACCCAGAAACCATGAGTTGAGTTAGAAGAGAGACTCTGGCACCAGAGAAATTCGTTCTTTGACTTCTCAGCATCTACTGCTTATAAGCGAGTTAGCAAGACAGTGGTATGTGGATGAGTGTTATTTTGTTGAGTTAGTAGGACTGGATATCACGTGTAGAAATCATTTAGATAAAACATTACTATATTGATTTCTTTTTATCAGTGCAGATGTGGTATTTATCTTCATAGCATCTGTGATCTTTGGGAGCATATTCTTGAGTATCATAAAGTCATGAAGATGTCAAAGTGAAATCCCCCGGAGCCCACCTTCAAGTGAGGCCTCTTCAGGACACCTGAGGTGGGCTTGTGGCATTCCACTTGGCAGAGCAGGTCAGTTCAGCCTCACTGGCACCACTGTGAGGGTGTTTAGCTGAGGAGTAAGGAGCTTCAGAGACGAGAGAAGTGGGTCAACTTGGCTGCTCTTGGAGCAAGTTTGCTATGCTTATTAGAAAGGGTACACGTTCAGTAAAGTTAGTAGAAATGCTGAGTTGCTGAAAGAAGTACAGCTGTTCTGGAGGACACAGATTCGCTGGGGAAGTGTCAGGGGATCCGGCATATGTGGCATCTAGAGGACTGCTATACTCTCGACCTCTTGCAAACAGTCATGCACCCACAAACTCACACATAAAAACATTCACGCACATGCTGACACAAACGGCTTCGCCCTCCTAGCTTTGTCCCTTCCCTGTGTTTGCAAACACATATGCATGCCTCACGTGCACTCTCAGTCAAAGGGGTGGCCTAGGGGAGACCTCATGGCTGAATCAAGTGCTGGTTAATTGCTGCTTTTATTACACCAAAGGTCTTATAACATTTATTTGGAGATGAACACACACGTGGTATACTGCTGTTACAGTGGCATGCATTCTCTAGTGCAGTTTCGAAGCTCAAGATCTCTGCTGCACACCCATGAAAACTGCTCCCCAGAAGAGGGAAAGGGGGAAACTGCAGATCCTGGTTCTCTCTGGTATCAGCAGACTAAAGGTGCTTCACCACGACAGTAGTCGAGGGGTCTCATGTGCTGAGCAGGTGTGTTTTAAACAGCTAAACAGGTGTGACAAGGGATCAGGTGTGGGTACGTTCCTAACACTTAGAGTCAAAGAGTAGTTTGGGGCAAGTATATACTACCCAGACAGGCAGCACTGACTAAAGGGGGCATGCTTAGCACTGCATCTGAGCTAGGTGAAGCTACCAGGAATCCTCAGTGAAGCAAATCCTGGTTTCACAAGGAATAAGACATGATGGCGCTGTCACATTAAGGCCACTAAAACACAGTGAACGTTGACCTCAGATGAAGCTCTCATGACTACAGAAAAGTAGTTCTCTCCTTTCCGTCAAGTGCCCCTCGCTGGTGAGGCACCTACCCTGAGATCTCCACACAGTCCTTTCTGAGCCATATAACATCACTAGTACAAAGGAGCAGAGGAAGGGGCCACACACGTCAAGGTCATGGGATATCACCATTACGCGTGGCTGACTGTTGTTGGCAAATGTCTCAGGTGCCTTTCCCGGTTGGGCCGGGTGCCCCATGTGTCTGGAGAACTAATCTGAAAAGAGGCTGGCAAAGGACTTCCTCAAGCTCCGGATGGTCTCCGCTTTGGCTTCATCCTCATTGGCTGAAGACCGGAAGAAGGAGGACTCAGAGAAGCTGAAGGCATTTGTCAGGGACTGCGACTTGCTTGAAGATAAAAACCAGAGAGAATATGAGAGGGTGGTGTTCTCAATGAGGCAGGGAAGGACGGTGACAAGAGGATACACAACCAGACCCGCCCCCTCCCAGGGACCAGGGTGATGGAGGAGAAGGCAGCAGTGGTTGTGCTATCAGGACCCTGGGGGTCCTGTGCTGCTTCCCTCTCCTTCTGGAAGGATGGGGGCAGCACAAGAGTGAAGGAAAAGGGATCAAAGAGAGAAGAGAAAGAGGGAGAAAGGAAAGAGGAAGAACTGGTTGACTCCAAGGCTGATTCTTTTATTTAATGCTAAATCTCACACTCTTCTCTGATGAAATGTAGCCAAACCCCAGATTTAGAAACTCTTTTTCCTATCAACTGCCAAGTAATGGAGCAAGCATCAGAAGACCTGGACCAAAGTTGGTTCTACCACTCACTGTTCATCTTAGGCCTTAGGCCAGCCCTGTGCCTCTCTGGGATTAGGGTTCTCATTTGTGGTATGTTAGTAAAATTATCTCTAGGCCTTTTTGGGTCTTTCTATTCTGCTTTTATCTCTGATTCCAAAAGAATCTTTTGGCCTGGCACAAACTCTAATGCTTCAATTTACCTGTTCTTAAAATAGATGTAGTTACCCTGTAGCCTTCTTCAGAAGAACCCTAATATGAAGTCCATGGGGGTTGGGGCATAAGTGTTACATATCAGGTCTACACAGATTATTAGATAGTTCTTTAATTAAAACCCCCAAATCACACACACTTTAGGGACAAATTTTTCTCTTGAGAGACTAGTGATTCAAAGAGAAAAACTGTGAAGGCAAGAAAGTGGAAGAACAGCCAAACCCAGCACTGGCAGAGGATACAAGGTCTGGCGTCTCCACTGGATGTCTTGTCTCCTTCGTGACTGCCACGGTCTCGTCTCTTTCCTTCAGCTTTCTGGCTCCCGAACTCTTCCTTTGGTGTCTTAGAACTCCCAGCCCTTCCCTTAATTTGGGGTGCAGCCCCGGAAACTCCTTTCTATAGGAGCGTGAGCAGTTTCTCTCCTGCAGTGACTGTGAACATATGCCCTGCCTTTCATTAGGGTTGGGGATGAGCCCCAACATGCTGGTCTCTGGGAGCGGGGCGCTCCTCTGCACGCACAGCAAAGGGCACCAGGTACAAGCCTCCCACTTGTCAGAAGATGGCTCTTTTCAACAACCTTAGCCTAGAGGCAGTGATAACCCACAAGTCTGCCCTCAGACTGGGCCTAGAGTTGACTAACAAAAAAGGTAGGAGACATCAAAAAGTTAGCATGCAAAAAACAACTGTGAGGGCAGGTCATGTGGCAGGTGAGATGTGATGTGTACCACTGGCCAGAACTGGGGATCAGGAGAGGGTGATGTCCCTACTGTCTCGTTGGACTGGAAGACCTAGAGAAAGTAAGTGGTCATCTAGACACCTGAGCTGTAACCCTGATTTTGTCATTGACTAGTGAAATGGTTTGAAAAGGAAAATGAGTCAAATTTCTCTGAAAACAGTTTTCTGATCTATGCAATAACAAAGCAACCTGAAAGTAGCTCCTCTAAGTTCCAAAATTTCATAGCTCCTTTTGCTCCCTCCCTGAAGTTTCCATCATTTCATTCTGAGAAACATGGATGGCTCACTCCCTTCCTCACCAAGGCCACACAGGGTCTATGCTGACCGTGATAGCACAGGTCTGTTTGGGGACATTGATCGCTCTGGATCTGGGGGAGCAGTGGATTGGACCACATTCACATCCAGATGTTGTCCCTCCTCAGTGCAGCTATACTGCTGTCCAGGGGCCCTCGGTCTTTCCTCTGTGGCTTGAGTCAGGTGCAGCTCCTAGAATTCCTGGAGAGAACCCCAGAGGACTGAGCAACTCAGCATCTATCGGGCACTCCTCTGATAACCACACTGGAAACCGGCCTCCTCTGATAAAGCTGAAGGTAAAATATTGAAATGACTTGAACTTCCCCCTTTTTCTTCTGGGCAGCCTTGCTGATTGCATACTCTAAACTGTGAGTCAGAAGGAGGAAAGCTTTTTGGTTTTTGTTTTTTAAAATTTTTAGATAGAGAGAAACACACAGAGAACAGGAATGGAAAAAAGAGTGGGAGACAATTTGAAAAACAACCCTAAACTAGCACAAGGGTAGGCGAGAGGGTAGTAAGGCTGTCTTACTACCACTCTTCAGGAAGAAAGGGGAGGGTTTGAGCTTCTAGCTAGACCTTAGAATTTCACTTCCCTCTTTCCTACCCACTCCCCAATGAACCCCAACCATGCCCCCTAAAAAAAGCACTGACACCCCCCCCCACACCCCCACAAAGCCCACAAAAACAAAAAACATCTGTAGGAGGAGGCCTGATGGAAGGTGCTTCTGGCTCTGGGGCAGGAAGGGGTTGAGGGAGGAGCTGCTGAGCCGACTCTTACTTGAGCTGTGGGTGAGGCTGGGGCTTCTGTGGTGGAGCAGCCAGGGGTGGCTGGGCCTCTGCCAGGGAGTTGCTGCTGGAAGGTGCATCTCCGTGGGTGGTGGGGCCGCTGGAGAAGGAGGAAGAAGAGGAGGAGGAGGAAGAGGAGGAAGGTGGCAGTGATGGTCCAGGGGGAGGCCGGCGTGGAGGCAGCACCTTGCCTGGGGGTTGCATTCCTTGGGGTTGCCCGGGGCCCCCTAGGTTCAGTACAAGAAAAACTTCATAATTTAACCATATCAAAGGGTTTTCTTATTAGAATCTACTATCTCAAAGGGTGTGGTTAGTTAATTACTGAAAGGATAAGCAATGTTACACAAGCCACCCAAGGCTCTGCAGGGCTCCAGAGCCAGTCCTTGGCTCCCCTCACACTTTGCCACTACCTGCGCCTATTGTCACAGTCTCTCATCACAACAGAAGTCAGGAGCACAGGGAAGAAACCAGTTGGGGCAGCCCCCATCAGAGCTGGGCTCCCAGATCACAGGGATGCCACCTCACTTCCCCAGCAGTTTCTCAGGGACAGACCAACTTGCCCCAGCAGCTCGTCTGTGCTCCACAGAGCAGATGCATAGGGGCTGGGGGAAAGAGTACTGGTCTGGGAGTGAGGAAACCCAAGGCATGGTCTGTCAGTGATGCCCTGAGCAAGTCACCATCCTCTCAGGGCCCCTGTGTTTTCAATAATAATAATAATAATAATAATAATAATAAAAAAACGGTTAAAAAGTAAGTCCTAATCTTAGTTAGCTTTCAAGATAGTAATGTTTCAAGATGACAACGGACAACAAAGTTCTTTAAAAAAGTCTGTGCTTTAAGATCTTCGGTGACCACTGCCCTGCACTGTTTTTACAGAACTGGCCTTCCACCCGCAGCCCCCCACCCCTCCACCCTCCACATCTGTCTCTGTCTGACTGCAACCGCATCAGTAGGGCTTTGTTTGGGCATGAACTCACACCATGACTAAAGTGAATCTTCTGTTTCCGGGCACTTTTACCCCTGAGTACCATTCGCAGGGGCTCCAGCCCCTCTCGATTATATGCACTGAAATTCTCCAGAAATCTAATCCTGGGCATGTTGTGGGGACCATCTGGTGAGAAAGAGTCCCCCAAAAGGAGCAGGATCCCTTTCTTCCAGCATGAGACAGAAAACAGGTGGTGGCCTGGGGAGTAAAAAGGCCATCCTTCCTCTGGGATTGGTACATAGTAGGTATTGCTACCAGATTGCTCAGATCTTACTGTTCCTATACTCAGAAGTCAAAAGATGTCCCCGTCACACCCAGTGACTAATGGAAATGATGCCTACTTGGATCCAGAGATCCAGTTTCTCAGCCTCTGTCCCAGAATCCATATTGATGAGCCTGCTCAAGGAGCAGTCTTTTAGAAATTCAACAGCTGCTAAGAGTTGTGTTGTAACTTAGCTTTCTAGAAGCACCTGCATCCTCTGGAGAGGCAGACTGTGTCTAGACCACTGTGCCTCCATGACTGTCAGCCCATTTCCCGACTCCATGGCATAGGCTCCACTTTATCATCAGTAGTCAACACCAGGGTTAGTTACACATCGATAGAGACATAAGTGAATAAATAAACAGCATTTTGCATGTTTAAGAAGTTCCCAGTTCAAATTAGACAAGTAGTAAAGACGACAGATTAGCAGATTATTTCACATTAGCCACTTTTTGCCTTTTCCAATGTTTAGCATCATTTGCATTTCCTTGTAAAGTCCTGCAGGTCAACAGCTCAGCCTCTTGCACCAGAAACCTGAGTGCTTTCCCACCTGTACAGAGATGCTTAAATAGCCAGAAACTTTACAACTTAACACTGAAGACAGATATAACTTTTTCTTTATTGCACATTAAGCTGTACAAGAGAGTCACAAAAGAGAGGTACTTCAATCACACTTCCAGCACTGGCTGAGGTTCTCCCAGCTGGATTGGTACAAAAAAGGGGACAACATCAGAAAAGAAATGGGTACAAAACACCTGAATGGCAATCCTATACTGTGACATGGATGTCCCTCAGGCCACAGAGTTGTCCCTTAGCATGCTACCTGAGGGTACATGACAGTCAGGTTTTGTTCTGTGCTGTTTGGCAGTGGGAGACCTAATCAGTTTCTCCCCCATCTGAGAGACCTAGGCTGACACCACTCTGGAGCCTGACTGAATTCAAATGGCAACTGTGTATTTGTGGCTCACAAATGTCACATGAAAAGCACCTGGATGCTCACATTGATAACATGCAGAGAAGCAACACCACCATCAGTTCACCACTTGGACAAAAAAAAATTTTAAATAAATAAAATGTATTCCACCATTCTGGGAAATGTTACTTTATTCCTCTCTATCATTTCATTATATTGGGAGCAATTTAAGGACCCAATTCTTATGCAACCCCCCTAGAAGTGCATAAATGCATATATGTATATATTTACAACAGATGCCCACCATCATCATCAAAGGGAGGGATTCCCCCATGAGAACATTCCCACCCAATGCATCTCCCTGCAGCCTCAGAATTTGCCAGCAACCCAAAGAGAAACCAGGGCAAGTGCCTCTTGACATGTAAATCACGTTTCCTTTGATCAAATCTAGCTTTTCCTCAGACCTGGTAACCTGGCATGGGGACATGTCAGTACAGAAGGGAGGGAATGTAAAAGTAGAGCTAGAAGCATTTCTTCTAAAGGCAGACTGCTGGCATGAACTCCCATGGACACCTGTGCTAGAGGAGGCCCCTTGGTGCCCGTCCCAGCCTGGCCAGGAGATGGCAAGATGAGGCACTGAAGCCAAGAACTGTTATAACTGGCTGCCACCATATGTGACCACAGCTACTTGGAGCAAAGAGGACAAACTGTTGAGGGTTCTTCCAGAACCATGGCTGTGGACCTCTGTCCCAAATACACACAAGCTAAGACTTGAGAAGGAAAGGTAAGACTTGTAAGGAAAGGTAAAGCTCTTCATATCTGGACTCTGAGCGCTCTCATAAGAGCTAAAAACTAAACTACGCAGAGTCCTCCTCTGAGTTCTGTAGGCAGTATACCCATGTGGGTGAAAGGAGACATTCTTGATTTGGTCTCGTCTTATGATGCCTCAGGAGAGGCCAAGAGCAGAATGGGTGGATCCTTCCCAGACATTCAGTAGCTCCTTGCATTCTAGGTCCAAAACTGCTAAAGATAATTGCTCTACATAGGTCAAGCATTAGGGAATACGAAGCAGCCTCAGTTCCACAGAAGCGCACATTTGGCCAATCAGAAAGAGCAACAAAGAAGAAACAACTTAGAGGGACTGAGATCAACACACAGAAATTTCTCACAAGTTCACTTTGATATTGCACATCAGTGGCCCCATTTTTTTTTTTTTTTTTTTTGTCTAATCTCATAGATAATTAGTTCATAACAAAAACGAAGGGTACACTGGGATGTAAAGTACAGAACACACTCCAGGAAGTAGCTTGTTCTTTATATTTCATGTCATCACTGAAAACACAAGAGCTCCACAGGCACAGCCAGCCTATTCACACGCACTCAGACGACCAGATTGTAGCGATGTAGGGGAAGGCAGATGCCTTCAGATTCAACGGATGAAGCTATGGAAATTCAACCTTGAAAAAGCTCTTAAACTTCTATCTATTTACCCGAGTCATGCAGAAAGGAAGCAAAAAGCACAGTTCATTGAAGATCCCAAGCACACTCATGGAGGTAAGCAGGGGTGGGGGGTGGCTTAATCTGAGCTGGGGGGAGAAGGAGAGGAGTTGGGGCTTATTTTTGTGGTCTTTATTTTTCCCCTGTTCGCCCCCCTAGTTATATTCCACCCCATATTATGTAAGACTTTAAAAAATACTATCGAACCACCCAGAAGATAGTCACAACTGGACTTGGGAGAGGCACAATTCTTTTGTACACTGTTGACAAACAGCCCTGGAATCACAAGTCATACAGAGAAACATAAGTGAGCATTACAAGCACGGACAGGAACAGGTAAACAACCAGACAGGAGAGCTGACACCATGTAGGAAAACACAGTCCAGTCAGCACTGAGAGACGCAGCAACGGCACTGACGGGGCAGGGTGGGGGGGGGTCTGGTGCTCCCCTCCCGCTTGCCTTTATTTCCTTGTTTGTTTTGGCTTATAATTTCTGCTTTGCAAAATTAACTACCAATCACTTTAAGAAGCTTCGACTGGTTTTGGCCCTACTGCAATGCCATTACAGTCGAGAATATACTGTAAACAACCTTGGGGGGCTGGCCGCTGAGGTGGGGTCTTGCTTGAGTCCGGATCCTTAAGTGTTCCACTCTGGAAGACAAAAACGCAAAAGAGATAAAAACGCAACTCCAAGTAGCTTTCAAAGAGAAAACCCGTGGCTCCATAGCATGGTAGAGTGGGATCCAGTGGGGTCTGGCCAGGGGAATTCTGCAATTCCAGAAACACTTCAAAGCAGGATTCGGCCTCTGGGGCATTGCTGGGCACAAGTGTAGGTGGTCTGGGGTTGAGACCTGCTCCAGTAGGTGGTATCTAAGACCTCCTCAGCTCCTTTTTCATTTCACTCCCTTTTAGACTTATTATTTCTAAAAGTGTTGAGCCTTAGAATAGCATGTGGTTTCTTCTCTGGGGACTTTCTAATGTCCAGGTCCCCCTCATACTCACAGGTCCCATTTCCTGAAGGAGAGAGAAGGTCGATGCCACACTCCAGAGATCATTGGGCAATAGGTGACTCCAGGAGCCGCAGAGTGGTGATGCTGGTCGGGCTGGACCAATAACTACCCTAGACTCAGCTTACCTCTCTTGTGGAGTTCACTCTGGAGCTGACTCAGGGGTTAGATCCACTCTGTGGGCTGTGCTGTTATTCCCACAGGGAGGGACTTGAAGGAAGGGACAATCATTTGTTTCCTAGAACCTTCCTTACCCAGAGGGAAGGAGTAAGACGTTAATGTCTATAAGAGTGCTCAAAGCCAATCTGTTTTTCCCTCTCAAGTAGCATAATTACAATTAACCCAACATGGCTCCACTCCCTGCTTCCTCTCCTCCCAGCTGTGATTCCGATTATGCCCTGACAAGATCAAAGCTGCATGTGACTTCGGTCTGTCTAGTATTTAGAGCAAAGGCAGTGAGCATTTGGAGCCTGTGTTCAGCACAGGAGAAATGTTCTATAAAGCCTAAGGGCTGCCAAGTGTGCCAATAGTGATATCAAAGAGGGAGCTTCCTAGGCAAGGCTGCAAAATGGGCTAAGCATGCCTTCAGCTTCTCCCAGTTCCTCTTTTAGTGCTTCTCATCCCTTGTGACATGGCCACTGGCCCTACTCCCACAGTAAAACTGTTTGTTCTTCTGTTCCCCACTTCCCATGGGCCTTGATTCTGGTCATCAATCTCCCCTCCTGCCAATTAAGGTCAATTTTCAACTCCACTACCAAGGAAGCAGAAATGGTACCCCTCCCAATATCATGGTCTTTCAATAACGGCATTGCCCAAATGTTTCTACTGAGAGGATTTTGGATGGTAGCAGGCAGGGTGCCTCTGAAATGTCCTTAGTGCCATCACTTCAGAGGGTGCCCCTTATATCAATAATTCCCAGCTTCCTTTCACAGATCACAGCCAATACTTCTTTCCTCCAATTCCAAACACTCTCATGGGGCCCATGAGACTTGGTCTGAGCCCTGGCATTGAAATACCCACATCCAATAAGTCAGTGAGAGACTACCCACCCAGTTAGTCAGCAAGACCATCAATTCTATCTTCATGGCGTCTAAGTCCCATCTTCTCTTGAATAACCCTGATCAGGCCAATACCATTTCTTGCTTAGACTACTGGAAGAGTCTCCAAATTCTTTAGACTTTTTCCAATCCACTTTCTCTGTGGTACCTATTATCCTCTTAAACTCCTTCCCTAATATGTCACTTCACTGCTCTACATAATTTTAGCTAACATTATATATGTGTTAGGTAACATGATGGACATTTTTATGTAGTAACTCCCTCATAATAGCTCAACAACAATATAGTGCCAACCTCACAATAGCTCTAAGAGGAAGGTACTATCAGCATCCCTGATTTTTAAATAAGGAAACAGAGACCCAATTAATTCAGTAATTGGCCCAGGGTCATACAGTGGTGGCTAATGCAGCTGGGACAGGAGTCTGATGCTAACTTTCTCTTGCCATTGCCAAGAAGATGACACCAACATACTTCCAGCTGAAATCTGAAGCTATTTTAGCATGGTTGGAATTGATGGCCTTCTCTCTTCCCCAAGTCTTAAACATACCAGCTCCTTCCAGACATGATCCCTCACTGTTTATTCTCTAGTTTAGGCCACACCATTGTTTATGCTGAGTAGCCTCTGGGAATACCATTCTCCCAATCCAGTCCAAAACGTCTGGAGATCTAAGTCAAGTCCTACTTTATCCATGAAATCTCCTCTACTCACTGTCCCTTGTCACTGTGACCTCGTCTCCGAAGTCCTACAGTAGCACTTAGAAGATTCTAACTACTGAAGGGGCATTTACAGAACTGTCTTATTATTCTGCAAACTGGGTTGGTGCTCCTAAGAAGATGGCCAGGACCTTGGAGGACACAGACTCTGTGTCTTCACCTTTTTCATGAATTCCTAACAACATCAGTGCCACCTTTTTCAAGGAAAAAGATGGAATATGTGGCTTGATGAGGGAACTATTTACTAAAAAGTTAAAAGAGAATCAGAAATAATTTGGAAAATTCAAGTTATCGTAATTTTACCAACACTATCAAGCTGAGGGCTGAGCAGAATAAGTCCTTAATAAATGCTTATTAAATAAGCGAATATGCAACAAAACATCAATGAAAACCCCCAAAGCAGTAGATTATCAGTCTTTTAAGAGAAAAATATTGTTAAACCACAGATGTCAATAATAGTGTATTTGGTATCAACTCTGGTCAGTGTTCCTGAAAATGCTCAGCTTAGGAAATTAAACTTTAGGGTTGCTACTCATGTCTGTATGTCAGACACAGAAGGTAAAGTCAAAACAAGCCTCAAAGAAGGAGACATTGTTTCCATCAAAATTGCCTAACCAACTAACTCAACTTCAGGCTCAAGAGTTCTCTCCCACTACCATCCCTTTTTTCTCTTTGCTTGGTTTCTAACTGGAGGAGAAATCTGGGACCAGGATATGGTTTTTGGTAATGGGCACACAGGATGCAGGGTTATCTTTTCCTGGGGTCCTGACATACTCAAAATGGGCTGGGCATCAACCCCATCCTTGGAAACACACACTTAAACACACATACACGTGTGCATACACACACATGCACACACACAGCTCTCCAAGATTCTAATAACAAGCCTTTAAGGTTGAGCAGCAGAGTGACTGAGGAATTTGGAAGTCCTTGGATTAAATCTAGATCTGCTACTGACTACCTTTGTGACCTTGGAGAAGTTATTTTGCTGCTCCTTTGTAAAGTTTCTGGGACATAAAAAAAAAGATCACCTGAAAGTGAGATAGCTATAAGCACCTGGGTCCCGGAAGTGCTAAATAAGATACAATAGATGATGGTGACAGTGATAATCGTTACGGCCTTTTCCTTTAAAACTGCTGTTTTCTACACCCCAAACCCATACTGCTTGCCATGCTTCCATTCCTGGGTGTGATGGTACAGCCTCCCCTAGGCTCCTTGACAACAAGTCATCAGTGTCATGGCCTATCATTGCCTGAGAGAGACACTCAGAAGACAGACAGCCAAGTTCATGCAGTTGTAGAGTCAGTAGCCTGGCTCCTGTCAGCTCCCACCTCCAGAGGTCCCCCCACCCCCCATGCATCACTGATGGCTGCTGTGAGTCATCTCAGACACTAGTTGAGAACAGCTTAAGACATTCTTCTCCTTGAGAATTATCATTTTCAGAGATCCTTATGGAAGACCCTAAGAGCGAAAAGCACAACTAGGGCTGATGGGCAAACTCTATAGAAAGGTAGACTTTCACTTACAGGAAGCTCTCTGTATCAGTGGAAAAGTCTGCCTTGGGAGGTATATTCATGCAGGGGCTAGAAAATTACCTGAAAAAAGATACAGTAGAGAATATTCCTTCATTAAATATGAGAGGGATTAGATGAACACTATGGTTCCTTCTAGCCCTGAGAATCCATGATTCCATAAAAAAACCAAAAAACAAATAAACAAACACCGTAAGTAAAGCTCTAATGGTAGAATTACAGAAGTCACAGGGGTAATCATACCATGGAAGTTGGTCCTGGCTCTCCTCAGTCAGAGAAATACACAAATGAGACTCCAAAGGATGATATGAGCCCTGAAGTTTCTTTCTTAAGGTTTCAGGAGAAGGGGTCCAAGAGGCAGTCCTTTAGATTAGAGCCTGGGAACATGTCGTGGTCACCCTAGTCTGGGTCCTGGGAGCTCTCCTGTCCCCAGCTGCACCAAGGTTGTGAAGACTTCCCAGAGGTTATGGGAGGCAGAAAGAGTGTCCCTAAGGACCGTCCCTTGCCAGGCTGAGACTCTCTGGCTCTGTCCATAAGTCTGTGTCTGCTACAGGCTGAGGGCCTATTCCCTGTGGAGTTTGGCTACCATGAGATCTGTCTCCAGTCACCAAGAGTGGCCTGGGATGTCGAATTCCACAGAAGTCTGGCTACTCTGGCGTCACTGCCAAAGTCTGGCCTGTAGCCAGCCCACAGCAGGAATTCATGGACAGACAGAGTTGCACAGTTTCCCTCAGGAAACTGAGTTGACTCAAACAGGTAAAAAAATGAAGTCGAAGTGTTGCACCCAGCTGCACACACACAAAAACGGGGACTAGTCATAAAGCAGCATAAGATAAAAACCCAAACAACCCTGGGGCTTATAGAATGACACAAGCTCAGAGGATGTCAGCTTGTAAGGCTGCTGCCAAAATTTGAACGCAGTTGAAGGTGCATCAGTTTCTCAATAAGAGGAGGCCACAGGTCTGTTGTTCATTTGGCTGAGTAGCCTCAGTGAGAAAGTTCCATACCCAGTTCTTCAAAGGCAGCCCAGTGGAATAAGATGCACACATGGAGAAGATAGGATGTGAGAACTTGGAGAATGGCATCATTCTTCATGTGACTTTGGGCAAGTTACTTAATCTCTGTGTCTCAATTTCCCAAACATGTCCCCTGTAAGGATTAAATGAAGTGATTAGAAACACCTAGGACTGAGTAAAAGATCAAAGTTAATCAAAGGTAAATCTGATCTGGGTCAAAGGCTGGCTGGCCTGGGTAGAGGTGAGCTTGCTGGCATACGCAGTATCAGAGCAGGGCCTGGACAAACCTCGTCAGATAAGCTGCAGAGGATGGGAATGGGGGGTGGGGGGGGCCTTGTGTAGTTGACTGGCGGTTGCAGGCTCTTCTGGGTCTGGGCTTCCATTAGCTTCTGCCTTATGTTTTTAATTTCTTTAAATGTCTGAGAGATGAGACAAAACCTTTTTAGGGGCACTCTTGAGCCCAGAAAGAATCCAAGGTGGCGTACACTTGTGGTTAAGTCTGTGGTTCCAGCATAGTCCATGTAAAGCCCAAGATCTGGGTTTCAGACCCTGGGCTGGGGAAGCAAATAGAATGAATAACTAATTAACTAACTAAATAATGCTTCTTCATCCTCTCTCTTCCTGCCTCTCTGCCTACTTGCCATCATTCCTGCCTGCTTCCTTCCTTTAAAAAAAAGAAAAGAAAAGAAATCAAGGCTATTGGCTCTGAGGAGAGGCGTCTGGCAGGCACAGGTTTTGAGGGCTTGTGAAGGAGAGTGTGCTTCTGCTGTCTACCAAAGCTGATGGCTGCTATCCCACTAGGCAGAATCAGTGATCAGAGAAGCTAGCTGGTGAGGTGCAGACTCCTCCCAGGTTGGTTGGTGCCACTTTGGTTGTCAGGATGAAAATAAAGGTTTCCCTTACATAGGGTCACGAAGGCCCACCTCTTTCCATTCTTACCTTCCCCTGTGCTGTGTTGAGAGAATTGAAAGGGTACAGTTTGTGGTATTATAGAGAATTGAAGACCAGATGATCGGGTTCTCCGACTCATAAGCTATGTGACTTTGGATTAAGTCATTTGCATTCTTTTTGTTGATATGTGAAACAGAGATAGAAACACCAGCTCCAAATATCTCACATAAAGACAGTGAGACTCCACATAATGTCCATGCTTTGTAAATTGCAAAGAAATGACATAAGTAAGCATCATTACTATTATTTAAAGAATAATATAAAGACAAAGGAATGAAACTCTAATGGTAAAACTTCATCAATCAGTACAGAATATGGTGGGCAGTTTCCTATTATATTTTGCATATTAGTTCAGTGTAGGGAATTTTGGGATAGACTATACCACACCCTCATGTATCACCAACTATTCTAGTAAGGTTCCTAAAGATGCCGAAGCGTCATTTCAGAAAGAGTAAATATTTGCTCTTGAGATGACTGGAAAGAAATCACTAGTCTGAGAGAGAAGCAAAGCCCATGGGTAAAGGTTTCTGGGTTTTGTCAAAGGTACCTTTAATTTTCCATCCTGTGGTTTTCAGCAAATAAGTGGGGAGACAGGAGCTCCTATCTGAGGTCCTAGCAGGATGGAAAGCTGAGGAAGGAAAGACATTGAGTGACTCAACTCTGGAGAGTTGTTGGCTGGAGTCCAGCTGCCCCCACAAGGAAGAAGTCGTGTGCTTGCTCAGCACATCTGAGACAGGAAATTGAGAAAGGGTCTCAGGCTCTGGCCCTAGGAAAGAGGCCAGGCCAAGCTCCTTGCTGGACACACCACAGAACTATTCTGATCAGCTCCCCCAGGCCCAGCTCCCCCGGTCTAGGACCCCAGGGGGAATGAGGCAGCAGGAAGGAATGTGGTCAGGAGGTTGGAGGTTCAGTCAGAGCAAAGGGGACAGCATGTTTGTGATCTTTCTGGGATTATGGCTGCAGTCACCAGTGCCCACCTTCCTTCCCCTGGTTATACAAGTGTCTGAGGATGAGTTCCTACTGCTCCTGCTTTATTGAAAAGAACTTATGTTCTGAGGGCAGACCATGAGCTCTGGATGGGGGCCCTCCCCTAATCAGTGATTTCCTATGGACACAAGAAATGTCCCAAGGGGAGCAATCCTTGAGACCTATGGAGGCAGTGAGACCCATGTCACCCGAGGTCACAATGTCAGCTTCAAGTGATTAAAGATGTCCCTTAATAGTTGACAGCCCCAAAATAGTCAGTTTCCCTTAATAGTCTGTTAAGGGATCTAGTCGCTAGTGCCTCAAATTTCCTCATATTTTCAATTTATACTCACTGGGGAATAAATCCCTAAAGCCAGTCCTGCTGTGGGAAGCAGGAAGGGCTTTCATTTGTCCTAAATTTACCTCTTATAAGCCAAATGAAGGTCTCTTAGTCCCTTGTTTGGGACCTGAGTCGTGTCCCCTTGAAAACTGCACAGCCTGTTAAGACTCCAGTGAAACCCCTCCATCTTACTCTCCTAAAGAGACTTCATTCTTTCAAAACTCAGGGGTTAGAAAGACCTGGTTTGTATCTCTTTAGGTCGGATAGTCAGTCAACATGGGACTGGGAGAATGCTGCACAGAGGCCAGGTGATTAGTCCTTAGTCCTTCCATTCTGAACTCTCTCATCATTGCCTTTCCCTTCTCCAGATCCATGGCACTAGACAGCCTGAATCACAAAATCTCAGATCTGGAGGAAGATTTTTAAAGTTACAAAGTTTCTGGGTTGATCCAACAGCCCTAGTCCCCATCATTCCTTGTGCAATGTCCCTCACTAGTGGCCCACCCTGCCCACGCTTAAACATCAGCAATGACATGGCAGCTACACATCATTTTCTTAACAGTCATTTCCTTTCTCAGCTTTACAGTTTCCTCTTGTCCTCCAGCAGGCTTGCTTTTCGGCACCAGCTGTGTCCATGACAGCTAGCGGAGATATATGTCTAAGTCATGAGCTCCTCGAGGCCACCCATTCAGCTGCAGCAACTTTAACATTTGCTCTTAGGTCTGCCAAATGCCTCCCCTGTTGGCTTCTCTCTTCTGAGCAGTCCAGCTAAAGTTAGTTTGTTCCTGTTCTTATACTGTGACTCTCAGACTAGAAACAACATCCCAGGTGTGGTCTGATGAGCTCAGGGTAGGGGAAGAGGTTCATCTTCCTCCTCAACACAAACATTAGCATAGATATTCAGACCTTGAGTCTGGAAGAATGTACAAGAAAACACAGAGTGGGAGCGGTGTAAGGGGAAATGAAAGAGATTGTTGACATGAAGGAACATCGAGATGCCCTGGAAACTTTGTCTGAAATGCTCTTCCTGGCTCCCGGGAGTCTCAGGAGCAACTCCCACCTCTCCAGAGCCCCGTGATGTAAGGACCAGCTCAGAGCCCAGAAGACAGACCCCGAGGGTCAAGGAATGTGTGGGGATGGGAGAGCAGGACGTGCAGGGAAGAGGGTCTGTAGGTACACAGTTCGGGGCTCTGGCTATCACTGGCCACCAGGTGTCACTGCCACCTAGAGAACAGTCTCTAAAGCACTCTGAGTCGTGGAAAGTCACTGGCTCTGGCCACCTCTCAGGGCAGTACCAAAGCGCGTAGTCTAGGCAGGCTGAGGTCAGGTTCTCACCAGACAAAGAAAGCTTGGTCACTCATCATCCTGTTTTCAGAGATACAGCCTGTGACTCTTATATCTGTGTCTATTTCTTTGAACTTGGCACAGCAACTAGCTTGAGCCCACTCCCACAGCTTTGTTCTTTTTTTCTACAAGCCATCCAGCTAGGTGAGGGGGCTGCCTGGTAAAAAGGTAAAGTGTACCCCCTACTCACCTCCTCACCTGCACCTTTTTTAGGTGCTCTTCTAAAATCACAGAAATGAAAGTTCTAATGGGAAAGCCACGGGTAAAGATAAACAGGGAGGAAGACAAGACAGACAAATGGTGAGTTAGAAGTCTATTCCGGCCTTGATCTAGAATCCTGGGCAAGAAGCAGCGACTAGAGAGAGGTATGGCACAGGCCAGAAACCCTTGCAGTCTAAGCTACCAGAGCCACAGAAGAAAGAGGCCAGCAGAAGGGGCCTGGCTGCGAGGAAAGGCGTATCACAATGTGCACTAGCATATCAAATGGAGTGGTCTGCCGGGCAGGAGTTATTTTATCACTGTCACTTGTATAGAATTGCTAACACATAAAACACATGAGAATAATACAAACAGACTTAGTTTTTTGCTTTTGTTTTTAACTTTTCTACTGACTGATTGCACCTGGACAAACCACTCCCACCCATTCCCCTTGATACCCATGAGGTAGTCATTGGCTACTCGGGCTGGATACTCTGCTAGGCCCTAGAGATGCCATGGTGAACGACGCCCTACTCTCCAGGAATTTATATTCCAGTAGAAGAGACAAAGAAACAAACAGATGAAAATAATCTTAGCTGATAGCAAGTTCTATGCAGACAATTAAAGAAGAGAGGGGTGGTAGATAATGACTAGGTGGCAATTTTGGATTGGAAGGTTGAGGAACTAGCAGTTACACTGGCATGAAGGCAGCAGAAGAGTATTTCAGAGAAAGGACACAGACAACACAAAGACTCTTCCGCTGTGGCTGCGCACAGTGAGCAAGAGCCATCATGGTACATGGGCCAGGAGGCAGAGGGGCTACATGAGTTGCTTTGTGAGAACTGAGAGCAGGGAAGATTTAAGGGGAAAAAATAAGGGTTCTGCTTTGTTGTGTTATAGTTAGGATGTTTTTTTAAGATAGGCAAATAAAGATGTCAAGCAGGACTTAGAAATCTGAACCTGGAGTTCAAAGAGTAGCCAGGGCAGGAGATAGATACGGCTGCCTATGATCACTATGAAATGCTCACAGACCGAGTTCTAGGGCACTGCATCAAGATGTTTAGCAGAAGTAAAAGAACCAGCAAGGAAGGGAGGAGCCCAGGAGGTAGAATGAAAACCAGGTAAGTGTAGGGTAAGGGAGGCCTAGAAAGTCAAGTATTTCAAGAAGGAGGGAGTGGTGAACTGCCTCAAGGATACTGA
Organism: Solenodon paradoxus; assembly: GCA_004363575.1. Taxonomy (NCBI): domain Eukaryota; kingdom Metazoa; phylum Chordata; class Mammalia; order Eulipotyphla; family Solenodontidae; genus Solenodon; species Solenodon paradoxus. The sequence continues at coordinate 416,151 of RJWH01001039.1, forward strand.
AAAGTTGTGTAGGATAAGAAGAAAAGTGACTACTGCCCTGGTGATGTGTACCCTGAACAATTTCGGAGAGCAGGGGTAGAATGCTGACAGGAGTGGGCTGCAGAGAAAATAGGATGTGATGAAGGGGAGATGATGACTAAGACAACTCAAGAATGAGGGGGAATACAGAAATGAGGCAGCAGCTGGGAAGAGAATATGGGGTTGAAGGAGGTCTTTAAAAATTTTTAATGGGTGATATTTGTGTGTAGACGTGGCAATCTTCTGGAAAAGGACAAACTGTGATCACAAGGGATACTTGAAAGCAAAAAGGAGGTGGTATCCAGATCACTAGTGGAAGATGGGCTTTAGCAGCAAATTTGTGCAGGTAAAGACGCAGGTAAGGTGACAGGTAGGGTGGTGGGATGCAAAGGCAATCTGGGACAGCACATGAGCTTATAGAAATGATGACTGAAATGTCTCCCCAATCACAATCAATGGAAACACCAGAGAGAAATGGAAAATCTAAACATAACTAGTGCAATTATGACTTCAAGCCCAAGTTACAGCTTTTTGTCAACTATAATGGTCTTTACTATGTCTTCTGCCTTTTTGGTGGCCAGGGGTCAAGGCACAAGGCTCAGAATGAAGCTAACAGAGAATACAAGAAGTCACATGGTAACAACCTCTGTGAATTCAGCCATGATTTCAACTTAGAATATAAACAACTTTTTGACAGAAATTTGAATCTCATTAATCTCTGTAGTCTACTAACTAATTTTAAGCATAGTTTAGGCCAGCCCTGTGCTAGTCAGTGGAAACACAGAGGAATAGTATTCTATGGGTCTCTATTCACAAAGGTTGAAAGTATTTGAGAAACATTCATTAAATTAAATTAATCATATATATGTAAAGAATTTAGCCTTGCCCAAAGGGAGATCTGGTGTTTGTCTCCCAAACCAGGGATGTAACCTCTAAACAATTTGCATTTCCTAACTGATATGAGTGTCTTTTGTTATTCATGGTAGGCCCCTCAGAAGATACCAGATAGTGTGGACTAATGAGATTAACTCAAGGTGGGCCTCTCAGACTTGACTTCCAGGGAGTTGGAAACTGGAGGCTGAGTTCAATCAAGTGATAAATCAATTAAGCATACCAATGAGATAAAACCCCAGTAAAAAAACCCTGAACAGTGATGTTCAGGTGAGTGTCTCTGGCTGGCAATACTCTGTGTATATTTTATGTATGAATTCAGGAATGTAACATGTCCTAAGGACAACAGAAACTTTGGTTTGGAAGCCTCCCAGATTCTGTTCTGTGCATCTTCCATTGTTTTATGTATTTATTTTGAACCTGTATCCTTTTCTGTAATACAGTTGTGAGAATAACATTGAGAATACATCCAGAGAATATTGAGTGGGAGGGCGATTTTGGGAGCTCTCTGAGCTTTTTCTTAGTGTCAGGAGTAAGGGAAGTCTTATGGAAGACTATAAACTCAGTCTTAGCAGTGGGCTAACTCCAGGTTTCACGTGACCTTAGAAATGGAAGCATCTAGAGAATACCTAATCCAATTCCATAGAGGAAACAGAGGTCTCAGAGAAGGTGAATGACTGATTCAAGGTCACATAATTTTATAGCCGGCCTAGTATGGTGTGCTTTCTACAATGTCATGTTGTAGCTATATGAGCTATATGAGAATATTCTACAATAACCTAAGCAGAGAAAAGTTTATCCTTACATGAAGCTGCTTTTGCTACAAAGAATTTTTGCGGGAATCCTTATAATTAAGGGAAACTGCATTCCTTACAGTTTCCTTCCTTGACTCTGACAGATTTTGCTTTAAGAGATTTAAGCTATGATATTTAGTTTTTATAAAGACTTACACCAAGGAAAAACTAATGTTTTATATGAGATGCCAAAAATTTTTGTGTATTCTCTCTCTTACTAAACTTTTATCAGATAAAGTAATATATCTTTTATGTATAATTCTATTACTTAGAAGAGGTCATAGCAATTTTTTTTGTTCAACCTTTCATTAAGCTCACAAAGATACTGAGGCACAGAAATAGGAAGAAGTCTGCCCAAGTGCACCTGGTGAGTCAGTGGCAGGGACAAGGCTGAATTCAGGTCTCCTGACTCAGTATAGCCTTCATTCTAATTCAGAATGACTTTCCTGCAGAAAACCTAGAGAATGGCACACACGCGCGCGCGCACACACACACACACACGCACACGCACACACACACACACACACACACACACTTTTGGGACCCTGACAGAATCCCAGCTTCTCGCTTTTGTTTATCTTGTCAGGGCAGTGTGAGGATCTCTTACTGAGTCATAAATTCTTCAGCAGCTACTGAATTTTAGGGTGAAGAATAAGGGGGCTACTTATCACTCATCCCCTAGATTAATAATAATCTGCAGTCTCATCACAGAAAGAGACAATATATGTTAAAAGGCAAGACTAGGATGCAAATAACTTGATTCCATCAGAGTCACAAAATCATCAAATCTAACCACAAGCCTGACATTTAAAAATCATTTCTTTTGTTTACATTATTATATATGATTTTCAGTATATTAATTCACACCATACTGATATTTTTTAACAATGAAAATCTTTTTATCACCTTTAGTCAAGTATAATAATTAAATAATGGATTTGTATCTCTAGCAAGAAATTAAGATTTGTTCTCTTCATTGTATTATTGTAATTCTCCAGTGACTGACATCCCTAAAATATAGAACTAGATTCCTGTTCTTTGCCAGAGGTCCAACACAGCCTGAGAAGCTATAGAAGATTTGAAAGACCCATAGAATCGACATGTAATAACACCCTGCCTCATGGCACTATTTTGAACTTGGACACTAAGGAAAGTCAGTGTGGACATCTATTGGGTCAGAGCTCACGTATATCCTCATTGGTGAGAATGTCAGTATTCTACTGAAAAAAAAAGTTCAGAGCTCAAAAGGTATCTAGGTATGACTTCATGTTATAGGTGGGGAAACAGACCCAGAGAAGAAACTATTACCAATAGTCATGCTGCTTAATTTTAATTATTTTCTATAAAATATTTCATATGCACCATATTTTTAGTTTTCTTAAACAGAATATGGAATACTGACTAAAATGTAATCTTTTTTTGATGGTTCAGGTTTGCGTTAATAAATAACAACTATACTTCTAAATAAAGTTTCTGAGATACTCAAATGATGAGATAATAAATATGGGATAATTTAATTTTATACTAAATAATCCAGACTGCTTTGTACTGCTTTTTTTCCTTCTCCTCCTCTCTCTTTTTCTTCTTTCTTACTAGGATTTCTAGAGTCTGATTACTTGTCTTCTGATTACAGAATAAGCCCATTGAGACACTGATCATTAGAAAAGGGAATGATGATCTCAAAGGCTAAGGCTGAAGGGAACTCAAGCCTAGAGGTTGATTACTTAACACAGTAACAATAGGTAACCATTACTGAGTGCTTATGCTGTGTTTTAGGTTCTTATTTCATCTGATTCTCGGAACAACTCTAGGAGGCAGGTACTGTTGTTCTCTCTCCTAAGCTACAGATAAGGACCTTGTTCAAGGTCACGAAGGCAATAAACAAGAGAGTCTAGGTTTCAAACCTGGGTAGTTCTCACTTTCAAACCCATAACTCCGAATTGTTATTATATTTTAGTTCTCTAACTGTCGGAAGTAGAATATTGTAAGTGAAGTTAGACTCTTCATTTACAAGTGATAAAAACTGAGCTCCAGAAATGGTAACCATTAGGAGAAGAGCTAGACTAGGACTCATTCTTTAATTCATTGTCCCCAAGTTCTTGCCACTTTGTTACACAAAAGTTTGGTGGAGAAGAATGTGGGGATATTTTTCAAAGCGAAATATCAGATAGTACTAAAGAACCACAGGCTCAGGTCCCTGCCTTTCTTTGGACTGTGCTAGAGTTCCAGGGCCTGATGTTACATAAAAACTTCAGTGTGGATTTTCCACTAGACCCACATAGCTGGAGACTGTCACTGTGCATGTGGTTGGCCATGAGTCATGCACCAAACAGCCCAACGAAGATCATCTCCATTTTTAAGAAACAAAGTCGGCTTCTAATTTGAGTTTTACCTTGTCACTTTCTCCTAGAATTAGGGAACTGATGCTCCCTTCTCTCTATACCAGCAAATTTCTCAGAAACAACCTCCTCTCTCTTCAAATGAGGCAGATCCTTCACAGACAGTTAACAGGAGGTGAGAGATCTGATCCAGTTCTTTCTCAGAGATCTCCCAGTCTAAAGTGGGAGCATCTGAGTCCCAGGGGAAACTAGCTCTGATTCCCTGGGGACTTCAGGATCAGAGGGAACTCTATCTCTGGAATGTTCTAGAGCTGACACCATAGATTGCTAATGAGAAGGCTCCAATAAAGAGTGGTAGAAGATAAGCCGGGCTCCAGAGGAGAGGGGAGGGAAGAAAAGGAAGGAGGAGCCCCTTAGATGGCTATCCAGTCTGTGGGTATCTGACCTCTGTTCCATCCTAGTCAGCACAGTCCAGAGTGATGGGCCTGTGAATTGCTCTTGGCTTTCCTGTCTCTTCCCAGCTGCTTACCTGTGGCTGCTGGGTGGTTAAGGGTCTCTGAGGAGACAAGAGAGGTGTCCTGGATAGCAGTTGGTTCATCTTGCTGATAATTAGTTCAGTGATGAGTTGTCTGTCCTCTACCTGGTGTTCCCCAATCAGTGGCATACTACAGTCCATAACCTGGTAGAAGACGTGGTCCAGATTAGTAAAGGGTCTGGAAATATTAAAGGCCTAGTACAGTCTTTCAACATATAAGCCAGCAGAGATAAGTTAGAGATGATGCTGGTATTTCTTGTCTTCAGCTGGAAGCATATTCTTCTATCCCCCTAATCTTGCAAACCTTTATCTTGGGCCCTTTCCTCCCAACCTTCCCCTAGGACAAGGCTCTGCGTGACTGAAATATTGGTGACCGAAGGCAATGGGGAGAGGTAGAAAGCAAGGAGAGTCCAGGCTCAGGCTCAGGCTCAGGCTCAGGCTCAGGCTCAGGCTCAGGCTCAGGCGGGGGAGGGAGCAAGAACACATGAAGGTCATTTCCTTAACCCTGGTTAGCAGCAGGCAGGTGTCCTCTCTGAGTTTCCACTCACAAAAATCTCTATTTCCAAACATGCTCTTCCTGTTAAATGACTAGACTCCTGCACTTACTCAGGATCTGAGATGTTTTTCCTTGTCACCACCAATCCTGACTCTTCCTGTACCTCAAGGTCCAGATCAGTGTTTTCCTCCTTTAAGTGTGTGCTTTCTCAGGATCATAGATTCTGTAGTTGAACTCTCTCTTATACGAAAATGAAAATTAAGGCCCACCCAGAGAGGGAAGGTCTGATCATCCAGAAGGCTACATGCCAAACAAGCCATGTAGTAGATTCTGGGCTCCTGACCAGCCCTCTGCAAATACCACCAACTCCTGGCAAGGAGCCTTTTCTACTCCCAGGAATGTGGGCAGGAATGTGTGTGAAGGCTTCATACTGTCACTGACTTTCCCTTTAATATGGAAGAAGGGAGTGTGTTAGGGGACCAAAGTGAGTAAAGTATTTCCAAGACTCAGAGAGATGCTAAGAAGACTCTCCTGCATCTAGGAGACTGGAGTTCTAGCCCAGGTTGAGTTACTGATTCATTCTGTGGCCCTGGGCACATGCTCCTGGCATTAGGCCTCAGTTTTCTCACCTGCAAAAAGAGCAGATTGGACCAAATGATTTCCAAGATCAGCTTTCTGAGGTGCTAATGATAAAATCACTGCAGTGTTCCCAGTGGAATGGCATTAGGCTAGGGCCTCAGCAACCCAGATCTGGTATCTCTTAACCATGTGGGTCAGCTTCATTGATGGAAAACGACAACTCCCCACTGGTGGAGGAGTTTTGTTGCACACATCTCATGATCTAACACCTGGGAACTTTTCCATGTTCCAAGACACTAACGTTAAAGCAGTTTGAGTTGCCCACATAGCTGTCAGTCCAAGAGCCTAGATCCCAGGCTTGGGGGTTGTCACTCACTGAGATACTCCCTGGGTCAGACTTACTTCAAAAATGTAGTCTTTCCCATCTTTGCCATGAACAGCTTTGACAGCACAGATATCCAGGCCACCGAACATCTCAGAGCAGGTGTCCACCCACAGCTTGTACCTGGAAGAAATAGGCAGTGTTCCGAGGCAGGAATTAGCTCACATCTGGTCTGCTCACCGGACATGCAGTCCTTGCTGCCACCACAGCTCTGACCCCCATCCCAACCCCACCTTTTCTCTGCCCTCGTCAAGCAACTGCCTTGTCTACAGTGCTTTTCACATCCTGCCCATCATCTGGGGCCCACGGCAGTTTTCATCTTCTCTGGACAGCCTTTCCTGGCTACTCCAGTTCTTGGAGTTTGTATGGTATGTCCAGTCTTTATGTCTACAGTTTAGCACATAACCCTGTCCGACCTGCTCTTGTTAACTGGCTGCTTGGGGCTCTGTGTTCTATCTATCCTGTCTGAGTAGAGGACCTTCTTGAGTAGAACTCATTTCTCCTCCTCTGTGGAGCCTCCCTCTCACGGCGGTGAGGAATGGCTTCCTTCTTCCACTCACCTGTCTGACATGGCGATCTGCTCCAGCATTGCTGAGCCAGTGTTCGTTTTCCAGTTCCCTGAGATCGATGTCCTCCTGCAATGAGGTTCCACCAAGAGAGGCCAGGCAGTGAGCCACACCAGTGAGAAATTTTCACACTAGGCATGATATTTTCCATCATTTTAGCTCACCACTGCTTTCACCTGCTTTTCCCACAAATAGCCTTAGGGCTTCTCTGCTAAGCCTAGAGCCCACTACCTCTGCCAAACCCCCACCTCTCTATACAGGTCCAGCCCAGACTGCTCTGGCTCTATGGAGCTTTCCTTGCTCTTTTCAGCCAGGAGTGCTTGCTCTCCTTAGAAGCCCTGGGACTTGCCCTGTACCTACCTACACTTCTACACTTGCTTTTTACTTCAGTTGAGCTAAATCTGTCTTTAATCCAAAAACCATGTAAAGGTATATATTGTGCTTGGATTCAGAGCAGAGTTGCCTGTATATATGGAAACTGAATTTTACTGATCCTGGAAACTCCCTCATCTTATGAATATCTTTCAATGTCTTCCTTACTGTTCACTCAGCAGTTAATTTCTGAGGGCCTAAAGTATGAATAATATGACTGGACAAGTCACTCAACCTCCTCAGGCTTACGTTGCCTTATCTATCAAATGGAGTTGATGGAAACAAGTCAGCAACCTCTTCTCTGCTGTGCCCCCTGCACCCTCCCATCCATGAGTATATGCTATAATCAACTAGTGTTGATCTAAATAGGAGGCAAATGACCTAGTTTCTGGCCCTGGATTTGCTCTTGATTAGCTAAATCATCTGGGGTGAGTTGCTTCACCAATCTGAGTGTCTCTTAAACCTATGTAAACACAGGGCTGAGGGCATGAGGATCAAATGATAAAGGCTTAAACAAAAGTTAAAACACACAAAAGTGTATCTTTTGAATTGTTAGTCTTTACTCAGTCAAGAGGACGAGGATGGTCTAGGGACAGAAAAGTCCTGCTCATACCCTCAGAGTCCTTGTCGCTCACCCGGTTTGGACACTGATGTGCTAGTCTCCACTCAGCAGTTCCCAGTAGAACCCACCCCAGAGATTTGATTTCAGACACTGAGAAACCAAACATATATCTGGTTTTCCCGAGTCCCAAGGTGACCCAGAAGGTCAGATGACAGGGTGATAACTCCTCACATTTGTACAGTACTGACTGCCTTCCATGGTTCTTCCCCGCAAGCCCCTCATCAGAGCCTCAATTCCAGCTCCCTGTTGTGCGTAGGCTGGAATTCATGCCTGTTTTCCAGACCAGAATATAAAGAATCAGAAAGGTCAGATGATTTGTGCAAGATCGTATATTTAGTCACAGTAGATACAAGATAAAAATCGACTGAGGAAACACTGGTTTCCTCAGTGTGATGAGCATTCCCCTATCCCACTATGAAGTTCAGAAAAAACAAACAGCTGAGTAGCTTGCAAAATCTGAGTAGGAACACAAAGGCAGATCACAATTAAAAATAACACTCTCTTCCTATCACTGGTGGTTTACAAGTGAGTCCTTGTGACCATGCTGTGCTCCTCCAGGGCATGGAGAGTCCATGTCCCCAGCACAGAGCTATGGTGCACAGTATGGTCTCAAAACAGATTTGGAGTAATAAAAATGTTCCTTACATTTCTAGAGAAATACAAATACATGTCAAAGTTTACAGATTTTCCTAAGACTTTACTTCTCACCTTTCTCTAACAATGCAGGGCACAGCCCACACCTCGGGCATGTGGGAGTGGAGCTCACTCAGTGACAATATGATGCCTCTCAGGTCATCTGACCTCCATAGAGGGGCCCACATTACTGCCTAGGGTGGGGCAGGAATAGCACTTTCTCTCCAGCAAAACGTGGCTGTCTCTGGATCTCTTGGTGAGAGCTGGGGGAGAAGGGAAGAATCTCAAAAATCAATTTGGCTCTTGCCAAGTCAGTTCCTTCAAGGAACTAGTCAAAAGTCTGGGGAGTAGTTGCTGACAGGATCCCAACTATGCTCCAAAAAATTAATAGTTCCATGCTAGTGAAAAAAAGTAAGTAAATATTGTCTAAAGCTGCTCTGGTTTTCCACATGTCATCAATGTTTGGGAATTCCCTTTTCTTATACTTCCTTTAAATTGGTTTTGGAAACCCTGACCTTTAAAAATGCGGCGTCTCCTTGTAAGGATCAAGATATTCTAGCTCCACTGTCATAAATACTCTGTATTTATTTAGGGAATTTAAAATTAAAGGATAGGAAATCTGCTTTCCTCGGTGCCTAAATATAGTGATTTTTTTCTGTTGCTTTTAGCCAGTTTTTATAATGAATGGTCTTTTTAAATTAACCTGTTTTGCATTATGCATAATTTTAAAGCAATTCTAAATTCCTTTCTTGAAACAGAAAGACTATAAGTAACATAAGTGTCTTAAAAGCAGGGAGCGAGTCCCTGTCCCAGCCTCCATTAGGAGAGAGCCTACTGGCACACACGGCCGTGCCCAGACATGTGAGCTGCGCGCAGCGGCCGGCAGCAGGAGCAGTGCCTGTGCAGTGGCCTGAGTCCGGAGGAGAGTGGCACAACACACATTTGAAAAGGAATAACCCAGAGGTGTGTGCAAGTGTGCTGAGAACAGAGCACATGGAAGGGGTACCTAACTAACTCTAGGGTGGGGAGCAGAAACACTAAAGTGGGGTGAAGGAAGGAAAATGGGGAGAGGTCTGGGGACAGGAAGCGGCTCCACCTGGAAGTCAGCTGAAACCCTGAGTGGCAGAGATCAAATTTCTTTTTCTTTGCAAAGAAGAGAACACAGTAAAGTTTAAAAAATGGAATGTTAATATTTAAAAAACTGAAATTGCAAACCATTTGCATTCTTATGCATATTATGGATGATCAGGTGGTCTTGCCATTTTTTTTTTTTTTTTCTAAACACTAATGGAGGAAATCTTTAACTTTCCACTCTGGCAATGGACACATGTTGAGAAGTCATCTATTCTCATAACAACTAGACTTTAAATGCTCTGCAGTGCTTTCAGGGTTATTTACATAGAGATTTCTTAACTTTTTCTGCCACTCTAGTGAAGTGTATGGATTTCTTTCAATGCATAAAATATAGAGGATGTGTAAGTATGTAAAATAAAGTACACAGATCACAAAGGAACCACTTTATTAAAATATTAAGTACATCTATTATTAATGAAAAATAAGTTTCTTTTAAGCAATCAGTTGTAGTGGCAGGTCTAATAACTACCATGATTATTAAGCAGTGATAAGAATAACTAGTATGTAAAGAGATCTGTGAAAGAGAGTGTGATATAAATATCTCTGTGATTACCTTTAGTGACAAAGTCACACAATCTGTTGCTACTGCTGTAGTTCTATTCCCGAGCAGAATGCTGAATTTCACTCAGCGGATAGTGAAAATAAAGGTTAATTTATTTCTCCTCTTAAGCTGATGGACCCCTCCTCTGACTCGACTCTCTGACTTAAATGGCACCCTCTCTGTTACCTGCCTCACGGACCAGATGAGATTGAGCTGCAAGCTGGCTGCTACCGGAAGCTCCGCCACCCCGTGTGACTGAGGAGAAAGGGAAGGGGGCCTGTCGGGATCCCACTCACATGTATGCCTTGTAGTTGCTGCCTATCTTCTGGACCCGGATGTCATACTTGGCATCGATGAAAGGCTCTGCTGTGGCATAGGTCTGGGTGAGGGCCACCACACTGGCAATATCTTGGAAGTCGTAGTGGTTTTCCACTTTGACCTAGTGTTGTAGCAAGGCCGAAGGGAAAAGACACACAGACACTGAGAGTCGCAAAAGCACTGCGCCTCCAAGTGCACCAAGATGTTTCCCACCCAGGTGTAAACCTTAGCATCACACCTCCCCAGAGAGCCTTTTCATTCTATCTTCTTTACCCAGGGCTAAGGAGTCATGTTTGCTGCAAAGGACCCAAATGACCTGTGCTTGTATAAAGAGGCCTGTTTGGGTAACACTTGTGGCTTCAGAGGGGCCAAATCATCTTCTACTGGGAAAGACTTAATCAGTAATGGAGGTTAAGAGCAGTCCACAACCAGGCTCTCTGAACAATGCTCTCCTTGGCCTCAACCCCAAAGCACAGCAGGCCCAGTCATACCTTGCCCATGCCTGAGTGAGCATGGCCGATCTTCACCACCACAGGGAACGTGGGCAGTGTCAACTGAAAGCAGAGGGAAAAGGAAAAGAATTGGTCAGAGTATGCCTATCTCTCAATGGAAGTATCCTACAGATGCTTTTTGGGGGAACAATCTTTAAAGGGTCCTTTAAAGAATAATCCAACTTAAATGCTTTCAAAATTTAAAAAAAACAGACACATCCTGGTGAAGCAGTGTTTAGGTCAATTGCCTCCAAAAGAGTGAAGGCCATATATCCCTGGGTTAGAGTCCCAGGTGGGAGCGTGGGTTGGGGAACAATCAGTGTGAACAACTAAACAAAAATAAAATAGAATGCTTTTTTCTCTTCTCTCTTCCTGCCTGCCTGCCTACTTTCCTTCATTCCTGCCTGTAACTTTCCTTTCAAAAAAATTTTTTTTAAGCTGAGGCCTGAAGAGTGACAGTGACCAACCCAAAGTGACAGCATATTAGTGGCAGAGTTATAAGAACCCTGCTCTCCTACTTAGTACTCTTTAAAACTCATTGTTTCAACTTCACGCATTAGACAAACCCTGAGCAGGAATAGTGTCCAAAGAGAATAAAAAGGAAAAAAAAAATCTTTGAAAGGGTAAATTACACTGTATGTAAATTGTATCTTAGTAAACCTGAATTTTAAAAAAATAAACAAACTTTGGAACATTAATGATTATTTTATACCTATTAATATTCTCCCCTCCATATTCAAAGTCCAGCTTTCCTGTCCTGAACCTGGCCTTTTTTCTCCCTCTTTGACATTCACTTCATTGCTCATCAATAGCCCAAACTCACCACCAAACAGTTTTAGTATGCTAAGACCTATTTCTACCCACTTTGAGTGTTTGGAAGAGAGCTGACATAAGAAGTCAATGTTTATAACTGAAAATAGATTCTTAAGAGAATAAGCTCTACCTTGAGGCAGCCATATTTAACAGAGAAACAAGACAACTTAAAAGAACTACCTTCAAAGGCAGGATTGTGAGCTGATACATACAGCCATGGAAGAAGGCACTAGATGGAGTCAGTTTGACTTCCTAATCCGCTCTGCCACTCATCTTCTACAAGTCCTTTACCTCACTGAGCTTCAGTCTTCATATGGTCAAATGAAGAGACAGGACTAGACGCTTTTTGATATCCCACCCAATAACACATCTCCTCTTGTCTTGGTCTGGGTGTACTTTGAAGAACCAACCTGGACCCTGAATTTTGTCGTTCTTGATCAGACTCAGCTCTCTGTTTCCTTCTTTTCCAACTCACTGCCATATCAAAATGAAGAGACGTGTTTTAAAGGAAATATTGACTCTGATGAAAAGCCAGATCTCCATGGAATCCTGTGTGTGACCAGATACTGGCATATCTGACCTGAGGACTTCTGTATTCCTGCCTGAAGCTAGCTGATACCAGGCAAAGAGCTGCAAGGGAGCTTGGAAATCATACAGTTCAGTCTTATTTTATGGAGAAAAAGCAGCCCAGAGGGCAAAGACTGCAAACCTGCCTAGTGACAGGATCAGAACCCAGCCTTCTACCTTCCAGTTCGGCACCACGTGGAAACATCCTACAGCAGTAATCCCATGGGTCCCCTCTTCTATTTGGAGCCTTGGAGCACTATGTTCTCACAGAGTAGACAAGGCCCTGGCCATAGTGACCTCAAATGCCTTGCTTCGTTTTCTAATGTTTTGTTCCACCTTCTACAAGACATAGTCTCGTGACTGAGTAGCAACATGAGACAGGAATCAGTGTTGACACAGGTCTGGACAGGGCTTTGAGGTACCAGGTTTGCCCTAAGTGATAGATACCCTGTGTGAGCCCCCACCAAGAGCACTATCCTCAGCCATCTGCAGAGTCTGAGACTCTGGGTATGGGAAAGTGTTTCTAAAGCACTGGCAGCTTTCTCTGACATCTCTCCCCACCCCCTAGCTGACAGAGCCAAGACACACACACACACACCCCAACTTTCTCCATCCTATTCCATTACTGTTTGCTGTTGCTTTGGAGCCTCATAAATAGGGCATTGAAAACACTTCCTGCAGCTGAAAGAAGCCCTGAGTAGCTTGTCTCATTCCCAGTGTGCAGCTCAGCAAGGGGTCGGCCCTTCTCTGTCACTGTGTCTTTTGCCTGTTGTAATTCTGTCTGCCTCTCTCTGACTCTGCCTGTCTCACTCTTTCTGTGCCTCTCCTCACTCTTGTTCCTTCTGCCTGAATCACAGTCCCTCAGTCTTTCTCCCTTCTTGCACTTGTCTTTGTTGTGCTTTCCTCTTTCTGCCCTGACACCATCCACTCTCCCAGTGCCTGCCCTCTATTTCTAGAAAGCTTCATTATCAGGCAGTTTGAAAATACAAGCCAGGGTCTCTCTCCTGGCTTCCCTCTTCATCTTAACTGAGCCTCCTGGTCAGGAGGGCCAGGGGTACTGCAGCCCTTCAGCCTGGGTGGCAGACAGCCAAGGGAGGGCGGAGCCCATCGGGGCGGGATTGGCCCTAGGTCCACCTCATAAAGCTTGGGGCAAGGGGCCCTACGCTTTCTGAAGGAGCCCCGAGGGGCTTTTGGTCTGACAGACCCCACGGGCTCAGCGGGGGCTCTGCAGTGTGATGCCCGGGAGCCCGCAGACTGCGCCCGGCTGGGTGCTGCTGCTGCTGCTGCGGCTGCTGGCACTGCTGCGGCCTCTGGGGCTGGGTGAGGCGTGCAGCTGTGCCCCTGCGCACCCCCAGCAGCACATCTGCCACTCTGCGCTCGGTGAGTTCTGAGCCCCCACCCCTTCCCTCAAATCCTGGAGGTCCGCAGCAGGGAGTGGTGGTCTGGGCTCGGTACGGGGCAGGACTGGAGGAAAGGGTGGAGCTCAAATCTCCCACGGTAGCCCTCAATGGGGGCTGAGGGGCTCTCAGGGTGGCGCCACAGCAACCTTGCAGCATAGAGTTGGCTCTCTGGCAAGGAAATATTGTGCAAGGGACCTCCAAAGAGAACCCTTCACCCTGGTCTCCCGCAGTTATAAAGTGTCATTTAACTCCTGGGATTTACTGGGTCTGGATGTGGGGAGGGGGAGCCAGAAACTCCCTCTGTGTCCAAGTCTGACTGAGGCTGCCACCATGCCCCCACCCCAGCACACACCTTTCACCCTCTCTCCACTGTCTGGAAAGCCTTCTCCTACTCTTAAATTCCTTTTGGCTTTCAAGGTCTTACTCCAGTATCTCCCCTTCTCTGAAGGTTTCCTGACTCCTTGGTGCTACCACAGCATGGCTGACATTTTTGGGCTCCTACTATGCTCTGCTATTGTTCTTTGTGTGTTCTCCAGTAGACCAAGTGTTGTGCAGGCTGGGGGACCCTGCCTTATAATGCTGATGGACCCACTAGTGCTAGGTCAGGCACAGAAGAAGAAATTCAGAAGCAGTTTTTAATTAATGCCCAAAAGGCAAGGGATGAACTTCCTCAGTGTAGGATCAGAACATTCATTAATAAACACTTATTATCAATGGTGGGTGGGCTCTGCTTGAGGCCTTGGGCTACAACACAAGATGAACTGCACACTGTCTTCAGGTGACTCCTCCCTCTTCTACCTGCCACTCACCAGCACCCAGCTCACAAAGCTAGTGGGTACAGTGTAGAGACTGCAGGACTTTCAGGGTTAGGACTTCTAGTACCTGCAGAGGAGTTGTTCCCAGGTCTACACACACTATCCTCCACTCAGCCCAACAACACTACACCCAGAATTCCCCTAGAGAATTATCCAGAAGTCCCAGGTATCCAGATCCCAAATGGATTTGCTCCCACAGGTTGCTGAAGGTTCCCCTGTTTTTCTTCCTTTGCAGTGATCCGGGCGAAAATCTCCAATGAGAAGGTAGTTCCTGCCAGTGCAGATCCTGCTGACACTCAAAAAATGATCCGGTATGAAATCAAACAGATAAAGGTACATGGGGACAGGACAGGACGCTTATCCCCTTGGGCTGGCAGGAGCAGGGTTTGTGTTCTGGGAAGGGTGGGGCTGGGAGTCAGGCCCAGCTGAGTAACCCTGGGCATAGATGCTGGAGTAGAAGTAGGTGATATGTTTGGAGCAAGCCCACAGAATACCGGTGACAGCGCAGCAGAGGTGGTCCATGTCCATCTAGTCTGACCACTGCCTGTGCAGGGATCCACCAGAGATACCTCCTCTTTCACTGGAATAAGCCAACGTTTAGATTTTTAAAAGAAATAAATGACCCAATTAGGCCACCAGTATGCACCAAATGCTGAAGTAGACTATTGCTTACTTTTTTTAGATTGAGAAAGCTTATTAAGATATTAAAAAAATCACTGACCCAATACTGCTTTTTTGTAATTGCCTTACAGATGTTTAAAGGGTTTGAGAAAGTCAAGGATGTTCAGTACATCTACACCCCCTTTGATTCTTCACTCTGTGGTGTGAAACTAGAAGCCAACAGCCAGAAGCAGTATCTCTTGACTGGTAAGTTCAAAACCAGCAAGTGGTCCTAACTCACTGTCCCAAAGAACACAGCAGGGAGGACCTGGGTCCTTCCTTGGGTAGCAAGCTATGCCAGGTGCCATTTTCTTAGACATAAAGTGAGAAGCAGCAATGCAATGAATCTTTATTTCAGTGACCTTGGGCAATACTCCACTATTTTAAGGACAGGCTGCTCTCCCTACCTAGGGTAGCTGGTTTCATTTTCAACCATTTTTCAATTGGTGGAAGATTTATACTACTTGGGGCTCTGCTCTGTGATGACCCTTTAAAGACCTGAGGACAGAAGATATGTGCACTTACTCCAGGTCTACTAGCCAAGGTTCCCAATATTCTTCCTTCTCAAGCGGGATGTAGCCTGACCCTGCCCTCCCCTTGCACAGGACCCTGAACTGGACACACTATTGGTGAGTGAAGGAAATATTCACAGTAACCCCCACCCAAATTATGATGACCGAAGCCTATAATGACATTTGCTTAGATAGTGACATCAGGACATATTCTTGGCTCATAATGAGCTTGTGTGGCTAATGCATACTCCGGGCCTTATTCTGGGGGTATCGTAAAGCACAGGCCCTAACACAGGAGCAACCTTGCATCTAACATGTTTCTGCCTCCGTGAACTTGGGTCACAGCAGGTGTCCTCTATACTGAGTTAGGCTAGAATAAAGAAGTTAACAAGAATATGAATGTAACACTAAATTATTTTGTAGTTCAGGAAAAGAAGGTATTTGTGTTGTTGTGAAGTTAGCAAAGCTTCTTTGTATAAGCAGATCTAAATTGGCCCTAAATGATGAAAAATATCTAGAAAGAAGGTGAGGAAAAGAAAAAGCACAACAGGTAGGGAGAATGGGGGGAGGAATCTGTTGGAAAGGATGGACTATCTATACATACTTTCAGGAGTGAATGACCACCCCTGGGAGGGAGAATAGTCTCAGAAAAAAGACATGGTGCACAAGCTGCTCACAGTCTAGATGTGGCTCTTGAGAAGTCATAGGCATTTGGTGGACACATGGGGAGGGTCTTCCCAGCTCTAAGGATGTGGAATTTTGCTTATCTCGGAGTCTTTGAAAGGGAGAGGCAGAAGCAGGGCATACATGACCCAGGACCAGTAGACGAAGGCTCTTCCTTCCTAAGTGCTTACCCTCTGTAGGTCTAGCCTCTGCCAGGTACTGGTGAGCAACATGGGAAGAAGGACCCATGCTTTATGTCCTTAAGGTCAAATCTAATCAAGGGAGGGATGAATAACAAAACACCAGCCTATTGAAAAGTCACCAATGATTTCCAATCTCCTCAGAAGGTATAAGCTTTTCCACCTGATGCTCAAAGCCTTTGTGACCAGAAATCTGCTGACCTCTCCAGCTTTGTCACCGGCCTCTTACATCTCCTAGAATTGAACCAACCTATTTGTAGTTACAGAAAGTATTCTGCTGGGCTGCACCTCTCTGCTTTTGCACAGGATAGCCCCCATGTCTAGAAGTTCTTCTTACCCCATTCATCGCTCAGGTGAACTACCAATCACTTCAAGGCCTAATGCAAGTATCATCTTCTCTGAGACATCTTCCTTGCCCCCCAACCCCTTCTATAGACAAATTGTGCTTTCCTTTGTTCTTTTACTGCATTTTATATATAATCACTCAATAGTATCATTTTTATCTACCTATCTTTTTGCCCTACCAGTTTTTAAGCTCCTTAGGATAGAGATTCTGTCATATTCATTTCTCTATTCCAGGGACCAGGTCACAGTAGTTGCTCAGTGAGTAAATGACTGAGAAAAGTGTGAGATAGTGCGGTCAGAGATGGCTTTGAGGATGAGGTGGTACTGAAAAGGGTCTTTGGAAAATATGAAAGAGTTTGATAAAGAAGGTGAACTTTCCTCTAGAGAAGAAGAAAAACTCACCAAGATAGGTATAAATGGGATAGGAGATTGGCTTGTGCTAAAGGCAAAGGCCTTTATCCCACAACTCTCCCTTGTATAAACATAATCTCTTGATATCTTTGATATAAAAAGTATAATATTTTTCTGGTTCCTTCATTGAGCTCCATGTCACCACTGTCCCAGAAAACCCCTGGAGAAAACCATTCTGGACTCTTCGAGGATCCAGGCTCCTATAGCTCCATGAGCAGATTCCTGATGCTAGGTTCTCCTACATCTCCCTTGTAGGCCAGGTTCTCAATGATGGAAAAGTCTTCATCCATCTGTGCAACTACATCGAGCCCTGGGAGAACCTGTCCTTCCTGCAGAGAGAAAGTCTGAATCACCACTACCATCTGAACTGTGGCTGTCAAGTAAGAGGATGTCCATTTCCAAAGTCTTTTGGGGTTGGGGGAGGGTCTTGAGCCTTGCTGCCTCGCCATTGTTGTATTCCTCCATTCATGCATGCATTTATTCACCTACTATACTGTGCTTGGGATATGCCATGTTTCGGGCATTGTACGAAATTTGGGGATGGGAAAGACAGTCCAATGTCCATAATCTCAAAATGTTACATTTTGGCTGGAAAGGCAACCATCATATAAGCAGACTGAGACAAGACAGCTACCATTTAAAAAGAGTCTACTCTTTACCAGGGCCTATAATTTATTTTAAATATTTAATTTAGTTTTTATAACAAATTTAAAAAGAATTAAGCTTTCCATTTTAAGGTGAAGAAATTAATGCTCTAGGAAGTGAAGTAACTTGTTCAAGGTCAGTGGTAAAGTAGGACCCTCAGGTCTGCTTGACTTCAGAGATGCCCCTGGAGAGGCAATACTATGTATATGGGAAATACAGGGGAAGGAGAACTTGGGGAAGTTTGGAGATTAGGTTTCATAAAGCATGGACATGTGAGCTAGGCTATAAGGATACGTAAGAATCTGAAAGGAAAGAGTGAAAGAAAGGTCACCCCACTAACTGATGTTGTGTGGCTCTGACTCTAGATTACCACCTGCTATACAGTACCTTGCTCCATCTCAGCCCCCAACGAGTGCCTCTGGACAGACTGGCTGTTGGAACGGAAGCTCTATGGGTACCAGGCCCACCATTATGTCTGCATGAAGCATGTTGATGGCACCTGCAGCTGGTACCAGGGACACCTGCCCCTCAGGAAGGAGTTTGTTGACATCATCCAGCCCTAGTAGGGATCAGTGACAACCACATTCCTTTAAGAGTCCTGAAGACCAAGCCAGTTCTGCTTCCCTGCAGAGCTCTGGCTGTTACCACCTGCTTCATCACTGTCAGCCAATGGAAAGTACCAAGTGGATGATGTGGCTAGCTTTAGGGCTGGGGTGGGGCATGTAACAGCTTGTGTCCAAGACCCCAGCCCAAAA
This sequence comes from Solenodon paradoxus, assembly GCA_004363575.1. Lineage (NCBI taxonomy): Eukaryota > Metazoa > Chordata > Mammalia > Eulipotyphla > Solenodontidae > Solenodon > Solenodon paradoxus. The sequence continues at coordinate 434,648 of RJWH01001039.1, forward strand.
CCTTTTAAGGGCTAGGGGAAGTAACATGACTTTGTCAGCTCTTCTCCCCTGCTTCCCAAATCCTTTTAGCCTAACTGATACTTATTGCTGAAAGTGTTGATTCTGACTTAGCTTTCCAAGTCAGGACTATACCTTTTCTTTCCAGGACAATGTGTTTTCTCTTACTTTAACTGATCTGATAGAGGAGACATGGTGAATATTATACATATGAGAAGGTGATATACATTACCAGAAGATGAGTTAACAGTATCATAAATGAGCTGATACAGGGATGAAAAAAAAATACCCTGCTATGGCTTCGTATCCTCTATTCCTCCTGTTTCAACTCATCCTAACCAATAGCTTTCATCTAAGGGAGTTACTGGAGGTTCAAAGAAAGAGTTATTCACTGTGAGACCTACAATGGTCTAACCTCCCTCTACATGCTGTCATCCCTCTCTACCATTCTTGGTAAAGGATCTGGTTCAGTTAGCACAACTCTTTGGACAAGAATAGACTTAAATATTGTCTTTTCAGGTTAACTGTCCTTAATGCCCTCAGCTGATGTCCACAGACTTCTCTTCTGTCTCTTTTAGAAAGGCCTTCTCTATAGATTTCTAATGTCTTCCTTTCTACTTCAGAATTTTTTTAAACCAAAAGCCCCTTTTTATTGTAGAGTTGAAATTCCTCGATAGTTTTTGACACCTCAGAAAGATTTTAGGAATCCTCTCTTGAAGGCAATTTTCAGGATAGAGGACAGAAAAGAAATAACACAAGGGATCTTAGGGGAAATGGATGACAGATAGTAAATATACTTGTGCAAGTGATGTACTTTTTTCAGTGGTTATTCTGGTAGATACTGTAGCAGGAAAAAAGCCCACTCTGATTCCCCAGGAAGCCCGTCAACCCTTCAGCTCTGTCCCCTAACCACTGTGTCTTGGACTCCCTGAGAATTCCAAGCATAGGTCCCTTAGGGTTCCTTGGCCTTGGTAAGGCCTCCTGGTATTCTCTGAAGGGGAAATCTCTGATGTTGTTTCAAGGACTTATTAAGGAGAAGGCCTAAAGTTCCAGAGCTTCTGATAGGGAAAGCATTGGGAAGGCACTATGTATGTTTTCCTGATGAGAGGGGCCACCAGAAGCAGTTGATTCACAGAAATGGTACAAACAGAGATCTCATAGAGAAGGGAGTGGGAAGAGAAACAAACATGAACTTCATCCTAGAATGTAATACTTAGAATGTCATGGCAGAGAGTTTCCAAGGGTAGGTTAAGCGAATCACTATCATGTGGGCCTGGGATGTTATGAGAGGAAGAAGGGTGTTGAGCTCCAGATCATCAAGGAGGAAAAATACTAGCAATAGCCTCTGGATCAACCAATTATCCCATCTGTCTGCCCCTTCTGACATCTTAGGAAAGCTTCAGAGAAGGTATAGTTAACCCAGTCTTACAGTAATCTTGAGGAGGCCAAGGGACAGGAAGGCACTGGTGAATAACAGCATAAACAACACCCTAAGTGCAAAGTGCGTGTAGATGGCTATTACTTACAGAACACACTTAATTTTCTTTAGTACCATGTTAGATATCCTCATCAGGAATAATTATGTCAACTTGACTTTCTAATTGGGAAACTGACACACAATGAGGAAATATAACTAGCTCAATGACAAGTGGTAGGGCCAGAGCTTAAATCCAAAACAGTGGGATCTTCTGATTGGTGGTCTCTAGGTTTATTACTCTCAGCTTAATAGACTGTCCTATTCTGTTTCCATATTTTGGAGAAAGAAACTGTCAGCTAAAATCCAGCTACTTAGGCCCAACAATGCAGGTTCACAGTTCAACCTCAACAGTCTCTGGGTTTTGATGCCGAGGTCTTCTTCTGAGTCCCCTAACACCGTTCGGTTGAGCTCAGGAATAGCAGAAGTTAAAGTTCCCACTTAATCACCTACCATCTCTCTGTAGTTGGGGTAGTATGTCTGCTCAATGAGTGGAAACTTCTCTCCTCCCAGTGTCCTGCAGATGGCCACCAGCTGAGCAAACTGCAAAAGAGAAGCAAATTTCTTAGCTCGTCTAGCAACTTCTGGAGCAGGCAGATAAAAAAATCTTATCAAACAAATATTGAGTACTCAGTCTGTTAAGGGTTTTGTGCAGTGCTCTCTGAGACTGTAAAAGAGATGTACAATCCCTATCCTCAAGGAACACATGTATTAGTTGGGGAAAGAAGAGTTAGCTAACATTCATTCAGTACATTAATCAATTTCAGTGGTATTTCATTCAATCCTCATATCAAATCAATGAACTAGGTGATAATCTTCATTTCAGAAGGCTCAGAGAGGACAGGAAACTTCTAAAATCATAGAGTTGCAAAGAGGTGAAGCTGGGTTTGAAATTTTGGTCTCTAAACCCTAAACATCTACATCTCTAGCAAATGAAGATGGATAATGAAGTAACAGGGCCAAGGCTTAGAAGTTCAAATGCCAGGCAAGAAATGGGAGCTTTGCAGTAGAGAGTCATCAGTTTGAGCAGGGGATCGTGTATACAGCTACTCTTCAGGAAAGTTTACAAAGGCACAGTGTGCAGGGTAGACACAGTCTTTCTGGGTCTTATTACTCATCTAAGAACTGAACTTGCTGGATCCTTCACCTGTGATAAACCAAAACAGCTCCACAGGAAAGAGGCAAAGCGCAAATACTTGACAGTGGCACCTGGTGTCTCTGCCCACAATTTTGTAAGTGAATAAACTAACGCCCCGGGTGGTCACTTGCCTAGGGTCACACAGTAGTTGAGGTAATTCATAACTAGGTCCCTTTATTCTCAATCCATAATTCTCCCTCCTGTTTCACATAGATGTCTTCCAGCCTCTGTCAAGACCATAATCTTCTCAAAGGAAACACAAAGTACTTTCCTGCTCAATCCATTCACACTCACACTCACTCACCCATCTCTGGTGCACTGGAAGCAGGGGTAATCCAGCATCTTCTCTCTAGTGCTATTGGCTTATTTCACACTCTAAGTCATCAATAGCTGAAACTGCTAGAAGGAACAGTTGCCAGATGAAACCTGCCTTCTATTTATCATAATAAGGGAAGCTAAACATTTTTCAAAATCTCAGGTCCTATTCCCTATAAGGGATTTAGCACATGCACCAGAATGGGAGGTGGCGGGTAGAGATGTAAAAGTTTAAAACTGGGTTGTCAGAAAACTAAAGGCTTCTAAGCCTAGTGCTGGTTCTACTTGCTAGGCATCTTTGAGCAAATGTTCTCTCTTTTCCAGGCCTCGTTTTCTTCATATATAAAATGAGATAATTAATTTAATCAGTTTTTCAAACTCTTTTCAAAAAAAAAATCTCTTTACTATATTTCCTCTCAAACACCATTATCAAATTGCAACTTACGTGATCATCCATTGTGGCCTTTTTTGCGGATAAAGATAGAATTGTGTTAGTATTTCTGAAATGCTGGAAAACTCTAATTTCTGGGTCACTCCCTTCAGTGACACATACTTGCTGACTCTAGGTCTCTAGACTTCCTCGAGGACTGAAAGATTGCTTCAAAGACTCTCAAGCCCCTAAGGTTGTATCATTATAACAGACTTTACAGTTTCTGTAGACCAGTCATCTCATTTTACAAATGAGACTGAGGCTTTGGATGTGAGGCAAGTGTAGGCACCTAGATCATCCCTGGAGTTGGGACTACCCAGGACAGTATCCAGGCTTCCTCTTGCCCCATGTTTTCCACTGTACCATTCTATCCTCATCATTCTTTGGATCTTCATCTTATATTCAAGACCAACACCTCAGACCTTTCCTGCCTTCTCTGATTCTCTTAAGCCCTTCCTCTGACCTTCAAGCCCTGCCTGCCCACCGTGGCCTGGTAAGATCCCGTCTCCACCTCTGAATACCTGCCTGAGCTCCAAGGGTTCTCCAGCATCCCCGGGGAGCTGATGCCAGCTCTGCCTATCAACCTCTGTCCTGCTACGGCCCACACCAAGGCATGTGAGGCCCTATCTTCCCAACGTGTGGGAGGGTTACACAGACATCTCACAGATGCCAGGAAGGCCCATGGCAGACTCCCAGAGTCCTGGGACAGCCAAGACTAAAATGACAGCCAGTTCCCAGGCACTAGTTGAGTCCCTGGGGGTGCTCCCCATCCTCCTACACCCAATCTCCAGCAGTCCCTATCTGCTCAAGTTACTGGGCTTGGCATCGAAACCCTGCCTCCTTTGAAACTTATATTTTAAATCACAAGCACACAGTTACCAATTAAACAAATGTAATCTCTGATAAGGGCTGTTTCCTCTATGCATAGACAAAAGAATAGATATGGGAGCTGGGGTGGCATTGGCGATGAAGAGAAAGATAATGTTCATTATAATCACTTATTCAATGAATCGGGAAAGAATTCTGGAAAGAAATAGGATATCAAGATAGTGTGAATTTAATACGTTATCCTTATCTCTCTTGGGATAAAATGCTTCAAATAAACCCCAGTGCACCTGTCTCTGAAGAAACCCAGAAAGAGTGACAGGAATTTCAGATAAATTTGTAGCAGTGAGAGATGGTGGCCACTGTTGTTTCCTCTGGAATACTCTCCTTTTTGATAGATCCACTTCTGCTTCCAAAACCCCAGAGTGCCTGCCCTGACTAATTTATGAGACAGTAAGTGAGCTCAGAGACACAGTGATGCTCAGTAGAGCCTTTTCCAACCCAGTCAAGACCTCTCCACAACCAAAAGCAACCATAGTGAAGACATTTAGAAAATATGAGCCAAAGTCATCATCTCAGTGGGACCCTCCCCTCATAGTGAATTTGTCCACTCCCAGTAACAGGCAGAGAACAAGACACTGTGAGGTAGCTGCTTAGTGAAAATGAAGGGAGAATGTGGTATCTGGTTGGGGAGACCGGCTATTCTCACACAACGCCAAAGGCAATGTGCTGGGATTGTGAATGGGTGAGAGTGTGAACCCTTATAGGTCCCAGATCTCAGGAGAAGCAAAGCCCTAGGCCCAGGCTCTCTGTTCTCTGACAGTTCTCAACATTGACCAGGAAAATAGTTTCAATCTCAATAGAGATTCCAAATACTAGGGGACTGTAACAACCAGGCTGACAAAATGATGGCAGATACTAACTACTATGATTCATAGTTTACACACAAAGAAAGCAGGGTATAGAGAGGTTTCGTCCAAAGACTGATCAGTGAAATCGCCCAGAAAAAATGCTGATAATAGCAGGCTCACCATATATGGTTACGAGGAAGCCAAATTCTAACAAGTATGGGGGTGTGGGGGTTGGGAGGATATGGGCAAGAGGAAGGTCATGTGACTAAGAAGCGGGATCACCAGAAAAGAAACTTGGTGAAGGTCTCCTATCTTCTCTTCTGGGATTAGCAATGCACTTGAATCACACAGTTCTTTTAGGCTGCTTCTGCAAAACTCAGATTTCAGGTGCTTCAGGCCTTGCAGAGGGAAAGGCCAAACAAGTGGAACCAACCCTCCTTCCTCAACCATCATAGCTCCCAAATTTTTGACTCCTGCTCATTGGTTTTTCACCAGGTTTTCCTGGTTTCTAAAGGCATAGGAAAGCTGTTAGTTTAGGTGTGAAAAGAAGGTCAAGAGAGAGTGATGGGTTCATTAGTTTAAAAATATCCAGGCCTCCAGTAACCTGAGTGTTAAAGAGGCTTGGGGTCTGGGAACTTCACAATCAGGCACCAATGCCATGAGCCATGGCAAGTCAGTGTGTGATTTTTGAAAAACAAGAAAAGGATGTGAATGGGGGCAGGTGTTTCCTTCTCAGAGGACCAGCCTGGGCATCAGAGTTATAGGAGCTGGGTCCTTCCCCTCAGATGTCAGAGAGAGACCAACATGCCCCAGTAACCATCCTAGGTCACATCCCCTTCTGGCCCCCTTATTTCCCTCGCCTTAGAAGTTTCCACTGCCTCCTAGATTGCTCAAAGAAGAGAATACCAGACCAGCTTCTTCATGTTGTAGCCGAATTTATACGAGAGACAGTCTGATCTAGAGAAGTCTAGCTCTATAATTCTGGCAAGTTACTTAATCTTTTTGAGGTCTCATTGCTCTGTAAAAAGGTAATAATGTCTTCCTTATTAAGGTTATTGTGAGGATTAACTGAAATTAATATGGGAAAATCTCAGAAGTGGGTACCTTACAGTAAGTAGTTTTATACTCCTTACTTTCCTTCTTGAACTTTGACCTCTCTATCATGAAGGGGTGAGATTTGCTGATTTCTAGGGGTACTTACAGCTCATATAAGCTCATATGTTTGGGGATAAATTTCATTTTAAGGTTGTTGAAACACTTGGTAGGACTGTCACTAACACCCTTCTAAGATGGATCAACCCCCGGGTCCTCACTGACCTTTCCAATAGTTAGACGATTAAAAGGCAAGAAACACCAATTTTTATTATTATGTCCTATGGCTGAGGACAGAGCCTATAAAACTGTAAGGCTACCTCACAGAATCTTTGTGTGATTTTGTTGTGAAGCCAGAGATCCTCTCTGCAGTAAAGGCGACCCAGCTCATGACACATGATGATGTCCTATTTTAAGAGCCTTACTCGTAGGCCCAGCTGAAGCTCTTCCCACATCCACTCAGCTGGTGTCTCTGCACCTTGATTACCAGTGGTCCCTCCTGGGGGACTGGGAGAGACAGGCCTGGATCACACCTTTTTACAGGGGGAAGGGGCCTTACTCACCACCCATGGCTTGTCACAGAAGTTGTAAATGGATTCCAGTGAGTTGATGCTGGGGAGGCCTGCGTACTGCATGCCGATGATCAGGTGGCGGAAGTCCTCATTCTCCGCCATGCCAAATGCATGCTGCCGGATGAGTACAAAGTCTGGCCGGAAGGACCTGGTAAGAATGTACAAGTTTGCCATTAACCAGCATCTCGGCCCATACATCATCTTGTCTCCCATTTCCAAAATCCAACACAAAGGAGTTCTAGGGACCACCTAGACCTTATTATTTTATTATTTTGATTTCAATTTATTTAATTATTATTATTCCTTTGATGGACTAGGAAATGAAGTATTGTGGCACCTTTAAAAGGAGATTTGAGGAACATATTTCTGAAATTCCTTTATTCCTCTGAGTTAGACACTGCCTTTTTCTGAGGTACAGATGCCCTCAGGAGGATTTGACACATATTTAAACCTTTATACCTTAAAAGAACAAGAATATTCCTGTCCTCATGGGAAATATGAGAGCTGAAGTTTCTTCCACCTCCAGAATTGGTACTCCAAGGGGTTTCCAGCACACTCTGAAGACAACATACCTGGCTGACTTCATCACCTACCACAGAGATTCCTGACCCCAGCATCCTACTCAAACTCCTGAAAGCAACTTCTAAAAATAGGCAATGACTTGATCAGGCTCCCAGGAGAGCAAGGATCCAGGATGGCTGAGAACATATGTTAGACTTCCCATGTTATTCCTCCAATGCAGACGCTAGGGAGGGGTACAAATATTTTTCGCAGAACTGAGGTTGAGCAACAGCTACAGGAAACCCTGAAAGTACAGAATGTTCCTGTGCATGGGATGGCTCCCTTCATGTCACCTCTAGCCAGCAAAACTCCTAACCACAGCTGTTCCACAGGTCCTGTTCCCATCTTTGTGGCCTGACTTCAGAGGAACCCCACCTTCCCAGAGAATCAGTTCTGTGACAGTAACCACTCTCAAGGCTCCAAGGCTCAGTGTTTTCACATCATGTACAATAACCTACCTAGTTCTTGGCCCAGGCACCCATCAAGTTCCCTACCATAACCCCAGTCCCTCCAGGCTCAGAGATCAGTCTTTTAAAGCATGGATGGAAGATGCTCTTCTTGGTCACTCGGGGATTTATCACTAAGTCAGCATGGCATCTGCTGCAGCTACTCTGGCCTCCTTGTACTTCACTTCTAGGACAGTGGAGGCCTAAGATGAAATTTTATATTCCAGTTATAGGAACTGAACTCTAGACTTATGATCAGCTCCCAGTACCTAGAAAGACCTTATTCCCTACCAGATCCCTACCAGCAGACTGCTTTGGACCTTTGTCACTACCTGCTGTGCACATAACATCTCTATGACTCCCTCTCCCTGAAGCTGGTAGAGTTCATCATTCCCCACCTAGAAGATATCTTTTACTGTCTGCCTCCTTAGCCTCCAGGGTGGATGAGTTCATATATCCTGCTGTTAGATCCCAGACACAAGTGCCTTGCTTTTCCTGTCACAGGTCCAGTTCCTGCTAGTCAGTGAAGGCCTCAGTGTCAGGGTACTGTAGACTGAGGTGGAAAAGAGGATGTGGTAAACTTTCCCTAAAGAAAGATCTCTGATCTCTGAAAACCTGAAGCCACACCGAGCCCCTGGGAAGACTGACACGGTGGAAACAATTTCCCCCATCTAGAATCCTCATAACTTCCCTCATAGCATTGTTGTTTTACATTCAATGATGTCTTAGTCACCCAGAACACCACCCAGCATACAAGTATTCTACAATTATAAATTTTCTTCCACCTACCAGGTCCCTTCCAAGCCTAGGCTTTCTTATCTTAGGAAACTTAAGAGTTCCCAAGAACGAAAAATATTGAAACAGTGTGACTGAGAGTCAAAAGAGTTCACACAGAGCACTGAACTCTGCTACCAACTCACTGAGTGAATCTAAGCATATCAATACAAAATGGGAGGTTGAACTAGATCACGGTTTTGTTTTGTTTGTTTTTATTGAGGTAACTGATTTACAAAATAATACAAGAGCCCATTCAATTATTTTTTAAAGCACTGGAACCCCGTTTTCCAGGGAAAATATATGCATAAATAAAAGCATAGAACTGCACTGGGTAAAGTGGAACAGAGTGCTAGGACCCCTCTGATAGGAAACCAGTGACCTCTCAGTGAGCTCTGACTTCATGAAGGTTTCTCTACTATTGGATTAAGATCTCCCTGAGGGCAGGGGATGGCTTTCCCTACCAAACATATCCTATACATAGCACTGCTATTCCACTCCAGAACTTGACTTTGAAATCACCTCTGAAAGTTAGAGATAGTAACTCTGGAGATTAGTGACCCTGAGGACAGAAAGGACCTTACCGAACGACCTTAGTGCCATTCCGGAGCACCTGCATATCCACAGCATAGGTTCCATCTGCATGGGCCACCAGGTTCAGTTCTGAAAATTCTGCCTAGAAAATAAGAGCAGAGGAATAATAGTGCAAATTTCATGTTGCATTTTTTTTTTTTTACTGTACACACAAAAATAATAGTAGGGAAATAAGCCCATGGCATAGTCTTGATTTTGCCAAGTCTTCCACTTAGACACAGCATCCCCACCAAATTTAGAGTTTTCAAATCATTTTTAACAAATTTACTTCATCTAATTCTCATAGCAACCTTATGAGACAGGAGGGACAGAGATACCAAAAGAGAAAATAACTTGAAATCAACTAATTGACAAACAAACAAAACTTATTGTTGGCAGAGACATGAGCAAAACTTGAGTCTCTGATCATTTAGCCCAGCACCCTTGGTGCTGCCTCTCTACAGAGCAGCAGTTCAAACCAGGGCTAACATGCCCTGTATCAGTTTCAATAAAAAAGCACTAGATTTCTGTTTAGCCATCTAGGGTTTAGTTCTGCTCTGCCCCAACTGGCTGCATGAGATGTTAAGCAAGTTACTTGTCCTCTAGGGAAGGTGGGTGGGGCAGGTGACAGTTCCTCCCTTCTATAAAATAGGAATAATTTTTATCAACCCTGTTTATCAAGTTATTTTAAGAACTGAAAGTAGTAATGGATAGGAAAGGACTATATAAGCTGCAGCACAATGTGATGAGTATCTTCTTTTTTTAACATAGAAAATATATGCTGGTTTATATGGGGCATTCCCCTCTATACCCAAATGAACCTAAAAGAAGAAGATTAAAAAGAAAAGAAAAGGGGTGCCCTGGTGAAGCAGCAGTGAGTCAATCACCTCCAAAGGAGTAACCCACATACCCAGGTTGGGGCGGGGGACAGGGTAGAGGGAAGTGGGGCAACCAGTGTGAACAACTAAATAGAAAAATAAATAAAAATGCTTCTTCCACCTCTCTCTTCCTGCCTACCTACTCATCTTCATTCCTATCTGCACCTTTCCATACAAAAAAAAAAAAAGGAAAGGAAAGAAAAGGTCTTTCGAGACATCACTGCATTAAATAAACAAATGTTCTTTTCTAGGTTTCCTCTGCCTTCCCCATAGAGTCTCAAGTCCAGAGCAGGCACAACTGGAGGCTGCACATCTGAATGGCAGAGGCGTGCCTCCCCAGGAATAGTAGCTGCTGTTCTAGAAAGACAGTCCTCTAAGGTTTTCCTCTGCTTTACAACCCTATACTGCAAGGACCTATTGCTTGCCTCTCTACAGACACAGAATCATGAATAAAAGTCAGGGAGACTGAAAGATGCAGCCTTCAAGATCACACTTCAGAGAGAGAATCCCAGGGAAAGGAAGGGGAAAGGAGAGGAGAGCCCAGAACTCAGGGATGGACACAGTTCTCCACATGGCAGAACTAGGTAGTTCACTGGGGGATGCCAAGAGGGAGCAGTGATGATGCAGATGCAGCTCTGGGCTTTTACCTGTTCCACTTTGATATCATAATCTCCAAGGACTTTTTTGCCCCGAAAACACTTGGCCCTGGAAAAAGAGAATGAAAAGTACACAAATTAGTTTTATACCATTGTTTTAGGTCATAAATTTACTATCACAAACGATTACAGTAGACAGAACCTCAGAATGAGTGTCAAGAGACCGGGATTAGGGTTAGAGCCTAACACCACCACTGGATCAACATGAGAAGGAGCCTCAAGCAAACCTCCTGCTCATCTGACACTCAATTTATCTCAAACCCTGATTATCTTGGGTTTTGTGACTTGATAGTATCCTGATCTTTTGGCTACAAAAGAAGTCTAGAAATAGGAATTTCCCTAACGTTATTCCCAGTAAACACTAGATGAATCTTACACACCTCTAGTTTCCTTACCTCTCTGCCCCCACATAATACATTTCACTTTGATTTTTCTAGTTGATTTCCACCATCAAGAGTTTAGTTTTTAAAGAAACTTATCGTTTCATCTCTTCATGCCCACACCTTCAAAAAGGATTTGAGGTAATAGTTAAAACAGCAAATATAACCAACAAAACAAGGATGAAAAGTTAACCAATGAATAGGAGAAAGTTAAATATGGGGGAGGGAGAAGAAAGTAGAGGAAAGCTACTGTAACTGAATACAAAATCTATCCTGCATGTCTGAGCAGTCAAGAAAATGAGTCAATTTGAATTACACAGTACTTATTTTCTGTTCTGAAACTGATCCGGAAGACCTTCACATTAGAGCATGTAAGCCCACGGACAGGTTGTGCTTATGCTTATATTGATATCCATTCCTAGTATCCCCTTAACATACCCTCTCCCCATGAGAAGTTATCTGACTGCTTAGGCTAGTTCTTCATTTGTAAAGAGACCTCTCCAACTCTACCTGTTAGCTAGCTCAAGTTTGCTTTTCTAGGGCTTGAAATTTCAGATTAGCATGCTTTACTGAAGTCCCTCTCCACAGTTGTGATAAACTGACATGTACTGGACATCGTGTTCTAAGAAATGCATGCTAATTGCTTTCAAGATCTTCTCATTTAATCTTATAACAATTTATAAGATTAGGGGAAAGGTCTTCAATTTCAAGACAAGAAAAATCAAGATTCAGAAGAGGAAAATGACATGTTCAAATAAGACAAGTTAGAGAGTTAGTATTCACGCCCACTTCTGAGTCACATGCCCTTGGCACAGCATGGCACTGCGTTCCTCTGCTGATTCGTTTTCATCTTCATTCCCATCCTGACATAAACTGACTTGCCATGTGTGCTGCCCTGCATACCACCCCCACCCCCATTTTCCTTCTTCGGCTCAAAAGGGAATTGATGTTGTGAGCACGAGTTCCACTACAAATACTTTCTACCCTGGTTCCTGTGAACTACCCAGGATGAGGCCAGGCCATTTCCTTTCCTCTGAGTTCTGGAACAGTCAGTTCTAGGAAGTTGTCATTTGTCCTATCCAAGTTTCTGATCATCCTCAAATTGTTGCTCAGCGGCACTCAGCCATCCTCAGCTGCAGACCTCAAGTCCATTCCCCACCTCTGCCCCGATTCCTTACTACTCTTCATCAGCTTGCTTCTGGGATCCTGCTCAACATTCATAGCTCAGCACGCCCCTTGGGCAAGGGACCTGTAGCAAAGTCCATCTCTTTGGCTACTGTTGTAACTTATGGGTTTAAATAACAGTTCACACATGGCATAATCACTGTTCTGCAGATCTTGAACTGTGCAGATCTCCGTCCATAATTATAAAGAGGAGGAACTGGCATAAATGACTCACGAGGCTCCTTTCTCGTCTTAGTGAGGTGTAGCTACCTTTTCAACAATACTTCACTTTTCAACAATACAATAGCTTTTCCAATACTTCCCCCCATTTTCCTGTCTCAAAACAGTTCTGCTTCTGTGAGGTAAGTCTTAGTGACATTAATAATAACCGCTCATTCTATATGATGCCTTGTACTTTCAAAGCACATTTCTCGCCTTATTTGTTGCTTACAACTATGTGAAGCAGTCAGGGTAGACACTTCTGTACATCTGACTGACAGGGAGCCTAAAACCCAGAGCAAAAATACCAATTCATATAAAAATTCATAGAGTTAAGCATAGAACTAGAATTTACATATAGTTGCTTATATCTGCCTAGGTTTTTTAATTCATTTATTTTATAGGTTTTGAACACTGATAGTGAAGTATATTTATAGGTTCTGGCTGGGTTTTATCTGCCACTTCCTGCACCTGCCTAATGACCAAGTTGGCTGATGATAGTGTTTTTGTGCCTTCTCCCCACCCCCATCTCTTCTGTTATCTTAATGCCTTTTCCTTAAGGTAATTCGTCCTGTTGGACATCTTAGTCTGTCTTTCCTGGCTCCAGGTCACTGACCTCTCTTGGCTGAGCCTCAATTTTACAGAAAGGAGCCATGATGACAGGCAGAGAGGCACAGAGCCTTCTAGTGGAGAATGAGCACACTGCCCAGCTCCTGGTCCTTGAACATTTGGGTTCCAGGTGTTTTCATGAAAAAAAATGTGTTACTTACAAGCAAGTGACAGAAATATTTCCTGAGACTAAGAGATAATGGTTAGGAAGCAATGGGCTAGAATCCAGAGTATGGGCTCTGGAATTACAGTCTGAGTGTGAATCTTAACTGAACACTTCAATGGCTGTGTGACCTTAAGCAATATTTAATATTTAGTACTTAAAAAATAGTATGTCACATGGTTTAATCAATCTATCCAACTTCAAAAATGCAGAAAAGTATAAAATAAAAATTAAAAATATCCCCCTTTCCATTCTGTTCTCATCACACATGCTCCCCATTATCAGCTGCGAGTACATCCTTCCATTGTGGGGAAAAAGTATACATATAGCTGCAGAAATATATGCATCAGACATATGCATATGAAATAATGCTACATAAACTCTTATTTTTTGAACCTTGATTTTTTGCACTTAAAATACATTTTGGTGATGATTTTAGCACATCTTTTTTTAAAAAAAAATTCCATTTGTAGCACACAGTAATTTAACCAATATTTATTGATGAGCATTTAGATTTCCAATATTGGGGTTATTTTCATTACATACAGTGTGCTACAAAAGCTTACATTTAAGAATATACCCATAGATTATTCTAAGTGAAATAAGTCAGTAGAAAGAAAAATACTGGATGATCTCACTCATATGTGAAATACAAAGAAACAAAACAAAAGAATAGACAATACAAAGCCAACTCTTAGGCATTGATGGTAGAGCTGAGATTACCAGCAGGGAAGCGGGTAGAGGGGTAAAAGCAAAAGGTGGTAGAGTCCAATGAACAGTGGTAGAGGACTTTTGGTAATATGGTGGTGGGTTGAATGTGTTGACATATATTTGATGAATGGTGAGCCTTCATATATGGGCTGGCATTATTTTGTAAATCAAAGTTACCTCAACGAATAACAAATTTTAAAAAAATAATATATCCATAGGACAAATAACTTACTTTTCTCCAGCTTTACTGAGGTATGATCGACAAAAATATATATTTAAACATATATTATGTACAGATGATCAGTTGATATTATACTTTATGAAAAGGAATGTCCACAATCAGGTTAACATATCCATCACCTCACAAAGTTATCATTTCTTGTGACTGTGGTAAGAATACTTAAGATCTCTTTGCAAATTTCTTCTCTTTGCAAATTTCAAGTATATAATACAGTATTATTAGTGATAGTCACTATTTTGTACATTAGAAGGATTAATTTATTTCTGAATTGATGGTGCACAGTTTTAATAAGCATAGTCTTACGGTTTTTACTGATAATGCCACATTGTCCCCCACCCAAGAAAAGGTGGTGGTCGAATAGTCATTATTCTGAAAGTTAGGGAGAGTTATTCATTTCCCTTACTTCCCTGCCTGCACCCCATGCCCAAACAGTCCCTTGCAGAAGCTAGGCATAGAGAAATTACTCAGGAGACTCATTCTGTTGACAGTCTTATCAAATCAATCCAAATTCACTCCCTGTACTCAATCCTAAACAGAACCCATGATGTACATCCTTGAAACACATACTCTAAAAATATCTATGGTGCCTGTGTTGTCAATTTCCCCCTATTGTAACATTTTCTTAACAAGCCTACCAGCTGAGGGTCTATGTGAGTTTAATGGCTTGCAGCTTCCTTGATAGACCAGGCAATGAACCATCTCCCCTTATTGCTAAATTGCATAGAGGCTTCTAGTTTTAACTCTTCTTACTCATGGCAATGAATGTCCTCCTCGCTTCCCATTCATCTTCCAACCTGGACTTGTAAGGTTGAGGAGCACCACTTCAGAGTTTTTTCTGCTTGTGCCACCTCAACACTTGGTCCAGCCGAGGCAAACCCAGCTAGCTTATGTGCGCTCCCTCTTTTATCCATGGGACACTGGAGAACAGTCTAGAAATAAAAGCTAGGGGAACTGAGTTCAGCTTCTGATTTGTGTGACTTTGAGCAAATACCTACCTCTCTGAGCTTGTTTCCACATGTATAAAAGAGGACTAATAATAAATAATAATAGTAAACATTCACTATGCATTAACCACTATTCTAAGCATTTTCTACATTTTACATCATTTAATAATCCCTGATCATAGGTTGTTATGAAGACAATGATACCAGCTAAGAATAATTAACATGAAATGTTTTGGAAACCCTGAAATACTATGCAAATACGAAGTACTATTAGCCAAATGAAACATTTATATTCTGGGTCTTATTGAAATTTTATATTACTAGAGTCACTATGGCTTCTTCCTCTTCTGAACTTTTATCACATTTGTCTGCTCATGATAGCTGGCTTATAATATCATCATCTGATACCACCTTTCAAACTCAGTCGTCTAATAATCTTTGACATCCCTCTCTTGTTCCCAGTCTCTTATCACTAGATTATGTAACAATTCTTCATATCAAGGACCATCTCAAACATAAACATTGGATTTTCCACAACATTTTAGATTTTAAATATTTATTATGCCCTGTTGTCCGATTGTATGCTTTATGATAAGGTGTACGAATGGAATCATTGTATCTGTAAATTTCCAACTCCTTTACTCTGTGTGCTTAGTAGGGCTTGCTTATTGACTAGAGATGTTTAAAGTGATGGTTTAAGGTAGACAAATGCAGAAAGCCAGAAGAGGCCACCTTGGAGCTGAGTGAACTGAGTCTGTCCCTGCAGGCCCAGGCACCTTCTCTTCTCACATGCAAGTGTACCTCCTATAGTGTCAGCTCTTTCTCCCTATTCTTCCCCATATGAAAATCTGTTCTCAGTCTCCATCTACACTGGAACTGGAAGACCTAAGAACAGTGTAGAATACAAATCCTCCACAGGTGACTGAAATCTGCACAAAGATCAAAACCTCCAACAAGAAGGTGAAGGCACTGACAAGAGGTTTAGGAAGAAGGGGACTTGCTTAGAGTTCTGGAACTAGCACTGATCTACACATTTCTCTTTCACAAAGTGCTTAGTTTCGGAGTCTCACTATCGCTAACACGGGCCTTGTTCTTTTGGTCAAGCATTCCAAGTCTCTGAAAAGTTAAAAAATGCACTAGAAATCATTTTTTAAAAAATCCTATTTTCCACTCTACACTCTAGAAGTCAGGCCAGCCGGGTTTGGAAAGACTTTGTAAGCACCTGCCGCCACCCACTGGCAAGATGTGTACTGCAGATCTGCTGAAGTCTCAAGAGTTTCTTCTGAAAGGTGTGTATTTATAGACTGTCATGCTAGATAGTTGTTTTTTGTTTTTTGGGGGTTTTTTTTGCAACCAATAGAAAGGTTGTGGTTTGTCAGTGAATTCAGAAACAATGTACTGAGCATCCAGAGAGAGGTGCTAGAAAGGTAAAAAGCGCATTAGTAGCTGCCAAATAGATAAAGCGCAGTTTAGGAAAGGACACTAACATCCATATGGGTAATAACTAAAATCCCTTTCAAGTCTTCAGTATTCATATTCCTACCTTTCAGTCTTTTCCTGTAAAAATATTTAAAACATACAACGAAAGCATCACCACCAACAAAAGTCTCATATAGCTAAGACAGACTTGCAGTGTGAGTGAAAAGTAAGTTTCCTCTCCCTCTGGGAAACTCAGTTAGTGGAGAGCAGAGGCATAAATAAAAGATCATGATACCGGGCATAAGCTGTAGCTGCAGTATGAACAAGGCACTGTGGGAATCCAGAGGAGGGAGCATTTCTCTACCTGAGAAAAGTCTAGGAAGTCTCCAAAGATGGACCTTAGAGAGGACAGGAGCCTTAGAGAATAAGTAGGAAAGTACCACAGAACAAGAAGAAAGCAGAACTGAAAGGCAGAGCCTGGGGCAGCAGGGAACTGGGCAACTGGCAGGAAGGCTGGGAAGAGGCAGACCAGGAAAGTCAGGCTGAGTAGTTGGGAGTCTCCACAAGACTTTTTTAGAAATGCTTTAGTATGGAAATTTCTGTCCTCAGCAGTTATTAATATTTGTCAACCTTCCATCTCACTGTTGTTGGGGCTACGGTCTGAATATTTTCTGCAAACCCCAAACATTATGTCATTTCTCTAAAAATTTTAAGTATTATCTCTAACTGGAAAGGCTTAAAATATTTTTTTAATTGTGGCAAAACAAATGTAACAAAATTTGTCGTTAACTATTTGTTAACTACTTTTTGGTGAATAGGTCGGTAGCATTAAGTATACTCACAATACTGTGCAATCATCACTATTCTATTTCCAAAAGTTTATTTCTAAGCAGAAGCTATAGCCATTAAGCAAGACTTGCCCATTTCTCCACAACCCCCCACCCCACCGTCCCTGGTAACCTCTAATTTACTTTTTCTCAATGAATTTGCCTATTCTAGGGAAACAGCTTTTAATTATCTCATTATTTAATAATGAATATTTTTCAACATATTTACTGAGTCTATATTTAAGTTTTCCCAACTTTCTCCAAACACACAGTCAAAAATTTTACACAGAGTGGTGACAGGATCATACGCACCTAAGATCTCAAAGACCACTTTGTCTGGAATGTAAAAGAGCCTGGAGGAAGGGAGTCTGGGTTCCAGATAGTCTGAGAAGCTGGTACAGCAACCAGACATCAAGACTTGCTATTTTCCTGGTACATGCAAGTCAACAGCCATTGTATAACCCTTATCTGGCAGCCTAAGGAATCATCTGATTGATTAGGTCTGGGAACTTAAGACACTAGCTGGGAAATGACAGCGACACTAAGAAACAGGATTTAATGAAGTGATACTGTTACAGGACTCCTACTACAGAGGTTCTGCTACAGAGACATAAATGAGACCTGAAATAGTCAGGCCAGACCTCACCCTGATAAAGGGATTCTTAACTCAAATTTGGATTTGTTACCTAATTCCCGAACTATGAAACTTTCTTTCATTACATGGAGAAATTTCTGTTATCGAAATTGTTTACAGAATAGGAGGAAGTGACCACTTTTCTGGATAAAGGCAATGTTTTGTGGCTGGTCCTTGATGTTACTTAATTCTGTTAAGTCGTTAAATCAAACGCTCTGCATCTAAGGCAACTCTAAGATATAAAACAAGCTACATGGTGTCTTAGTTAACATTCATATGAATGATCTGGAGAGAGTGCATGCGGAAACTGCCAGGTTTGCAGATGGCATTCAGCTCTGGCAGGGATTAAAATGCCAAAATCATTAGGAATAAACTGAAAGAAGATGTAGATGTGGGCAGAAAAGTGGCAGAGGAGTTCTAATGTGACTAAGTGTAAGAAAACATATTCAGCGATAATAATCCTATCAGAGGCTCAAGAGTGTTCAGCAGCTATCTGGTAAAGGAATCTGAAATGACAGAAAACTGTTTCCTTAAGACATCGGTTCCTTAAAACATCGGTGAGATGTTTTGAGACAGATCAAAAAGTGAACAGTGGAAAAATGCTAGTTATCATCAGAAAGTTGATCAGACACCCAACATAAAGGGTTTCTTATACTCTGAACACATCTTGTACAAACCAAAGTACCTTCGTATTTGTGAAAACTTGTATCAAGATCACTTATTGTAACACAAATAATGATGAAATTTGAAATTGCCCCAGAGAAAATCGGAAAAAAAAAAAATGAAAAGGCTCTGATTTTAGGAAAAGCTGAAACAATCAATCTTCTTCAATCTGTGAGGTAAAGGTTTAACAGGGACATTTTAAAGGGTGTGAGGGAATGGGAGTAGCTATATTCATTATTCATTCCAAAAAATTCAATCCCACAATAGTCCATACCTTACAGGAATGTCATCTTAATGTTACTGGCTGTATAGGGAAATGATTTTCAGATCATTAAGTGACTTGCTTAAAGATAGCAGTTATTAGGCGGCAGAGCTATAAAAATTAAACTCCAGAATTTCTGATGCAGTTTTATGTGTTGTTTTGTTTTTGTTTTTTAAGGAAAAGAACAAGCAGGAATAAGGCAAGCAGAAGCAGGCAAGCAAAGAGAGAGAGGAAGAAGGAGCATTTTACTTACTTTAGTTGTTCATCTTGATTGTTCCTCTTGGTCCTGGATGGCAAACCTGGGCCTCTAGGATGTATGTGGGCTGCACTCAGAAGCAGTGAACCTAACCACTACTCTACCAGGGCACACATCTGATGTCAAGTTTAAAGATTGTATGCTTATTTAGACTGTGCTCTATTCATTTTTTTTTCCAATAACCTTCCTACTTTTTGGCACAAAGTAGGTGTTCAGAAGTGTTTGAAAAGTTATTGAGTTACTGCTTTCTTTAAGCAAGTAACTTAATTAATCTGTATCTTATTTTCCTTTATGATGAGGAACACCGAGTGGACATTTCTTTAAAGCATGGATAATTGTGGGATTAACTGGGTTTTCTGGGATGCACAGCATATAGTCATCACTCTGTTCCCTTTCATCACACCCTTCTGCCCCTCTTGGATCTCTACTTCACAGACTGAAGATGATTCATTGTTTCAGCCTTTCCTAAAATCAGAGCCTTTGAATACAGCTGGACATTTGGTGGTGAAAATAGAGAGGGCAACCATGCTCAATCTGAAACAGACCCCTGGGCTTGAAGATCTCTAATGGTACCTGTTTAGTCCTTCTCTAGAGTTCAGAATTTTCCCCTCAAGTGATCTGCAGGAAGAGTTCACAGTCTTAAGTGGCAAATGAGACCCCTTTAAGAAAAACAGCAATACCAAAGCTCTGAAAGTAACTAATTTCTGAGTAAACACCCCAGCTGTGACTTCAGCTGAGAACAGCAAATCAGTTTTTTCTGAGCAGGTTTTCTGAACATCTCTATTTTGGGGAATAATTAAACGATGCTGTATCACAAGATAATAAGATTATCAAATATGGAATTAAAAAAAAAAAAGAATCCTGCAACCCAGGAAAACACAAGATGGGAAGATTAGATGCATTTGTTTATAATTATAGAGGAGCTCCAGAACAGAATGCTTTGGAGTCATGAGACAGATTCTTTTTCCATGACTGGTTTATAAAATTAAATCAGGGTGATTTGATATTTGAGCAAAGTGGGTCAGTTATAAAGTTTGCTTTGCAGGAGCATCAAGAAAATATAATTTCCCAAAGACATGGATTTATTTTATGCCAGATAAACAGGGTTCCTGGTAAATCTCTAGTGTAGGGTCACAAATCACATGATAGTCATCCCTGCCACCAAAACTACACATTTCCATCTGTTCATTGCAATCTAGAAAGAAGGAAATGTTCTCTATGATCTATCCTCAGCCGTCTATTTCAAACTTGTCTCCCACTATTTCCCTCCTGAACGAATGCTGCAGAATCTTTGTGTTAACTGGAAAGAGGCAACCCTTCCTCTGGTGAACACGCCCCTGCACCAGGATACTTGGCTTGGTGAGCAGAATGTGGGGCTATCTGTTCTCTGCTTATCTCCTCAGTCATACGCTCTCGTGTCGCCAACAGCCTGCACAAGCACATGCAGAAACCCCATCCTACTACCATTCAGACACTGTTTCCCAACCACGTCTTATTAATATATCAGCTCTGTGCCTTGGTTCCCTTAGAAATCACCCCTTTCTCACAATAGCCAAGATATGGAAACAACCTAAATGCCTGCCAATGGACCAAAGGATAAAGAAAAATAAAGAACACATAGAATGGAGGTTACCAGGGTCTTGGGGAAGGGAAAAATGAGATGCTCATAGGGTACAAAGTTTCTGTTATGCAAGATGAATGCATTCTGGAGAACTAAGTATAGCATGGTGATTATAGTCGATAATTCTGTACTGTATATTTAAAATTTGCTAAGCATTCTCACTAGCATCCCATCCCTTAATGTGGTAGCATTTATTGGGAAGACAAAAAATGTTTCTTTGGGTTTTTGTTGCTGCTGTTGTTTTTGTTTTTAAGAGGAAGGAAGACAGGCAAGAATGAAGGCAAGCAGCAAGCAGGAAAGAAGAGAGGAGGAACCAGCATTGTATCTAGCTGTTCATTTCAGTTGCTCCCTCCAATGCCAACCAACGTCCTTGGGCTGTGTGTGGACTATGCCCCAGGCATGGGCTTAATACCTGAGCCACCAGAGCTTGCCGGATACTACTAGTTTTCTTACTACATTTTCTATTGTGGTGAATTACACTGATTGATATTCAAGTGTTACATGAAACTTGAGTTTCTGGGATGAGCCCCACTGTGACATGATCCATAATTCTTCTTAAATATCATGGGATCTAATTTGCTAAAATGACGTTAAGAATTGTGATTAGTTGGGATTTTGGTTTGTGATTTTCTTTTTTTGTGTCTTTGGTTTAATATCAGTATTTTGTTTAGTAACACAAATCAGTTGGGAAGTCAGGAGTATTTGTAGAACTTGTATTATCTCTACCATAAATCTTTGAGAAAACTCACCCATAAAACAATCAGAATTTCTACTTCTTAGGATTCAGGAATAAATCTTACTTAAATCATACAATGTTTTTCTTTTTGATATCTAATTTGTTCTGCTAGTTAATATGTTACTTTGAATGACTGTATCAAGATTTGAAAGTAGAACTGGATAAAAATCATTTTCTTATTGCCCATGAATGTGCTCATGCGTAAAGAAGACTGCACACACCCCGACCCACACACACACCCTTTAAGAGCTGCTATAACAAAATACCATAGACTGGGTGGCTTAAATGACAGACATTTATTTCTCATGATTTGAGGCTGAGAAGTCTATATCAAGGTGCTGGCCTATTCAGGTCCTGGTGAGGACCCTTTTCCTGACTTGTGGAAAGCCACTTCTTGCTATGTTCTCCTATGGCAAGGTCAGAGAAGTCTAGTTAGTTTCTTCTTCATGTAAGGGCATTAATTCCATCATGTGGGTTCTACATTTGAGATCTCATCTAAACCTAGTTACCAACCAAAGGTCTAACCTCCAAATACCATTGCATTGAGGGTTAGATCTTCAACCTATTTTCAACATATTCAACAATTTTTGGGAGTGGGGACACAACAATTCCATTAATAAAAATACCTGCCCATCTGGAATGTGAGGCAATGAGGGACCACAGTACGTAAAACAGTACCACATAAGAACACAATTCTATACATTCATCAAATTCCAAAATCACTTACACCTTGGGGGTATACACTCCCTTAAGCAAAATAAATAAATAAATAAATAAATAAATAAATGGAGTACTTTTTCCACCATGTTACACAGAAACAAATTATTTAAGGCAACTCAGACACCTTATATTTTAACCAGTTGCTGAGTGGCATAGTACAGTAGAGAAAAAGCATGGATTTTAAGCCAAGATAACCTGGGTTTAATTTCAGGCCCTCCGCTTACCATCTGAATTTGAACTCTTCACTTCTCTGTATTTTCATCTATAAGAAAGGAATAATACCTATTTTTAAAATTTGTTAGATTTAAATAACTCTTCCTTAAATGTATTTCTCAAACACGCTAAAATTCCTGTCGGACACATCCTTCCCCCAGATCTTTGCAGGTCCTGCTTTTTCTCACTATTCTAATCTCAGCTCACACATTACCTCCTCAGTGATGTTTTCTGACTACCTGAACAAAAGCAGCACCTTCCCTTTCAAGTCATTCTCTCTATATTATCTTCACAGACATTAATTTGATTTTAAAATTTACTTCACTATTTATTAGCCATTTTCCAAACCAAAATGAAAATTCTACGAGAGCAGGGATTTTCAACCCCATGCCCAGCAATATTATACCTGGTACAAAGTAGGTGCCCAAATTTATTGAATAAAAAAAACAAACAAGTAAAGTAGCTAGCACAGCATCCTTCCATACATTTTAGGTCACTTTATTCCCCCTTTTTATGTAAAAAAACAAACAAACAAACCAAACAGAGGCCAGGAGAGAGGAAATACTTGACTAGTTCAACATCAAACATCTAGTTAGAGACAGACTATATTCCCTTCCCATTCCACCATGCAGCCTCCTTAGATCAAGATAGACAACTCTTTCCCAAACTGAAGAACACTGGAATTCAACAGACAGAAATTCTTAAATGATATTATAGTATATGGAAACTGAGAACTTAATTCCCATTACGAGTGCTTGTGAGATCAAGTGTAATAGTGAATATAAAAAGCTATTCATTATAGAAGTACAAGGACATTTTATTTATTTTTATCACTTTACTGATGCATTGATTCTGTTTGTGAAATTGTATCACCAATGCACAATTTGTATGCATATTGATAGAAGGAAATAAGAAATGAGCTCTCCCCCAAGTCCCCCATTCTGCTCTCATTAGTAAAGGAGAGAACCCTCTTTTCCTGGTCCAAGTCCAACTGCCATGGCTGGTATTATCAGCCTACTCACCACCATGGATCAGCAGAAATATTCTTGCACCTCAAGGCAACAACACTTTGGATTTCCAAATCCAAACCCAGGTGGCACATTCCATTCTACATATTTCTAACTGGCACCAATTCAGGGGAGATACTCACCAGAAAGGCACTAACGACTGAATTTTGGCAGGTGGGAGAACTGGCACTGTCCTGGAAGAGACATGTGCCCTAGGCCCTCAGATGCACCTGAGTTTAGCAACATGCTATCCCACGTGATCTGAAGAGAAAAAATGGACTATATGCTATCCTCTCATTTTCACAGGTGAAGAAACTAAGGTCCAAAGAGGAAAAAGTGACCCAAGCTCATTCAATGGGAACGCTGTGGGAATGCTTTCAAGAGAGAAGTCTTTCTTTCCTTCACCAGGATTCTAAATAATTCTCCAACTCTTGAAATTAAAGCTTTCAATTTCTTTCCAGTTAAGACATATATACTTAAAAAATGTCTTTCTTTTTTATTACACCTTATATGATAAAACATCCCTTTAAAATTCCATATGTTCAGTGGCGATTTACTGTTCAATGAACATAGAGATTCAGTTTTTCTAGATGAAGCGTTTTGGAGATTAGTCACACCACAATGTGAATGTAGTTAATCAACACTATTAAAGTGTACACTTAAAATGGCTAAGGTGATATATTTTATGTACATGTATTCTACAATAGAAAATAAAAATCTACTAGGCTCTTTTATAGCTAGAATATCTGCATTTCAAAAATATAGATATGTTAAAACAGATAAAAGTCCCAGACATTCTACATACACGATTTTTCTGTGCAATAGTAAGGAGAAACAAGTGATACATTCTGAGTATAGGGTGAAAGAGAGCAATTTTAGCTTAGGAATCTACTTGAATTGCATGTTCTTCATTTGTGAATGATATTTAATCACATGGTTTCTAAAAGCATTTTCAGGCACTGTTAAAAAGTTTAGTAGGATTTTAATATGTATTATGAAAAGGGCATCAAGTAGACAAATGGTTAAAAAGTACTGCAGCTTATAAGTATAATTCACAAAGCCCTGCTAAGAGATGGTGCATTATGATAAAGCATAATGAAGGTTGGATGGTGCCAGTTTTTTGCCTACTGGTTTGCAAGTGACCCAACAAGAGGCTCTGAGGACCAATAATGCCAATAATGTGAAATATGGGGAATGATGAAGCAGAAACCATGACAGTACTCTCTTGAAGGTAGATTTCTACTTTGTTGTTATTTCCTGAGTTCTAGAGTCTTTCTTTGGGAATTTTCCTGAAAAAAAAAAAAAAAAAGAAAGCTGAAATCCTAAGATCAAAGTAGCTTCTTCTCCCTTTTTGTGTAACATTTCCGGCATGTGGAGATGTCTAGTGGCTTAAAAACTTGATAGTCTATCATTCAGGTGCTTGAAACTTAAATCTAGGTCACCAAATACCACCTCATTCCCCATGCAAGAAACTGCTCTACCTAGGCAGGCCATATGAACAAAGGCTGACCATACATACTGGTTGGTATGGACAGTACCATCTTTCTCATCATATTTACTGACCATCCCATTGTTTTAATATAAATGTCAATCCTGTTACATTTTTAATAAACCAGTCATTTTTCACATCAGGCAAAAGGGGTAGTTGATTTGCCCCGAGCCAAGTCTGTTAAGGGAGCCCCAAAGCAGCTACCCCTTTTGCCCCATGTTAAAGACAGCTCTTATTGGAGCTGACTGCAGCAGGCTGTGGCTGCTACTGCTGCTCCCCTCTCCCCCAGTGAGGAAACAGAAGACCCCTGGGAAGAGGATTCTCCCACATTCAGCATGCACCTAGTTCCTCAAAGGGGGCAGAACACCGAAGCGTGGTTGAGCCGCAGGTAATTACTATGGGGATTATTTCTGGCACTATGGGGGTTTTCTCTGGCACTGTGGAGGTTATTGGCATTTCTGGCACTGGAATGGTTAAAGCAGCATGCGTTTCAAGCAGGACACTTAGAGCATGGCTTATAGGAGCGCTAGATTTGGTTTTTGCCTAAGGTGTCAAAATTCCTCGCACTAACCCTGGCTGTTTGTATGAAGTCCTGCTGAACCACGGGTCATTACTATGAGACTGCCAATCAGCAGTGCATAGTACTCACTTGTTGCTGGCCTGGCTGCTCTGCTCCTGCTCAGATTGCTCTCTTACTCCCCTCCTTTGAGTCACCAGCATATAACCCCATCCTGTTTTTACTACCCCATGTCCCATTTGTGTCTCAATGAAATATGGTCAACCTTGCTCTACAACATTCATAATAAGGGATCATTAGAGAAATTATTATTTGGGGGGATTTTGGTTGTTGGTGTTTAAGGGTTTTTGGGTTTTTAACAGTCAGTTTTTAAACTGGATTGAAATTTGCCTTCTGGAAGTTTGCTGTTGGTTTCACCTTTGCTTATTATAAAATCAGTCTGCTCCCTTCTTCTATATGTCTATCTAGCATGGGACAGGGAACAGGCTCCCTTGAGACTTCACTTCTTCAGACTATACAGTTCCTGTTCCCTCCTGTCCCCTTCAAACAGGCTCAGCTTCCTCTTTAAAAATGCTTCGTTTATGTTATCAGAATGTGACAACTTAGATCTTAGCAAAATTCTCTGAATTGGTTAGATCAAGCCTGAGTAAAACAGCAAGATTAAAAGTTGGACAAAGTCAGATTTTATTCAATGTAGCTTTTTCTTGGCAAACTCGTGTCCTCAAGGAAAAAACATGATCTTGGAAAAATGCAAGTCTTTATTTCTTTAAAGTTATGAAAGCGGTATCTGTCTGAATTTCTGCCATCACTTTATATCATACTTTTCTTTGGAAAAAAATAACTAATAAGGATCCTCAAGCAGTTATACACATATATTCAATTTTTTTTCATTTCTCCAAATTTAAGTTCATTATCTAAATGAAGATTTCAACCATACATAAATATTTAAATAATGATATGACAAACACCTATTTATCTACCACCTAGTTTTGCCAAATCTTAATATTTGGGTTTTTTTTTCCTGACAGCTGATTTTTTTTTTTTTAAGGAAATGCAACATTAATATATACTGCTGAAATTTCTTGCACATTCCTCCCCAACCTCATCCCTTACATTTCCTCACCAGGGTTAACTGTTCTGAATCAATGTTTCTTATTTCCATATACATATTTTACTGCATATGTTTGTATCCACAAACTATATATATATTTTGCTAGCTTGGGGGCTTTATATAAGTAGTGTTATTTTGTATCTGTTTGCTTATAAATTGCCTCTTTCCACTCAATGTTGTAATTTTGACATGTATTCATGGTAATACATAAAATCCTGGCTCATTTGTTTTTTAATTGTTTGAATATATTACAATTTACTTATCTATTCTCTCCCAATGGACAGATTATTCTGAATGTTTGCTATTATAAATTATGCAGAACTGACCTTTCATTGAGTCCTTTGTGCAAGTCTCTTCCCTTTAATTGTTTGAAAATTAACCATTTATTTCTATTTTTTTGGGTGCTTACAATTAACTTTTAAAAAAAAAAAATGGGCATACTTTTCAAATATAAAGTTAATGATTAGCTCTACTGTTCTCCTAAATTTTAGTATTCTTTAAAACTGATCATTTTGTTTTCATTCTCTTATGTTACATTATTATTGCCTAATGTTTTAATTTCACTGTTTTTATGTTACCAATATTAGTCATTATTTTTGTTGCTATTCTGTATAGTCGAAATTTTTCTGTTGTTTTGTTTTAGATTTATTCACACATTTACCAGTTGCTTTGCTCACTATCATTTTCCTTATGTCAGTACTTCCTTTGGATTCAATTTTCTGCTTCCTAAAGAATATCAGTTTTTAATAGTCCTTTCAGAAATGATCTCTGAGATGTAAACTTGATGTCTTTATCTGCTTAAAATTGTCACTTTTGTCCTCATTCTATGTAGGTTTAACTGGGAGTAATTCTAGAATGAGTAAAATTTTATTTTTCCTCTGAACTTTTTAGGAAATTACAGGCAAGAATGAAGGCAAGCAGAGGCAGGCAGGCAGGAGCAGAGAGAAGGAAGAAACACTTATTTAATTGTACCTGTTGGTTGTTTTCACTGGCCCGGGATGCAGGTCTTTGGGATGTATGTGAACTGTGCTTTGACCACAGGCAGTTTACCAAATCACTACTCCACTTGAAGTTCTGAGGACATTTTTCTTGATTTATTTTACCACTTGTTCTCAGCTAAGCTGTGATTCTTTATAGGATATTTCTTTTATTGTTGGATGTTCTTAATACCTACCTTTGTCTTTGTTTTTATGTAGGTTAATTATAATGTGTCTAGATGTGATTTTAGCTTATCCTTTGAAAATGTACTTTCTAGTTGAGGTCTTTTATCAATTTTGGAAACATTTCAGTCATTACTTCTGATACTCTTTTCTATTCTCACTCTTCTTTCCTTCTAGAATTGTTATTAAACATGTAGTGGATCTTCTCATTTTACTTTCCATGTCCATTTACTTTAATAT